>JANHGN010014884.1:0-10821 GCA_024605025.1 Megaceryle maxima | reverse complement strand
GAAAAGAAAAGAAAAGAAAAGAAAAGAAAAGAAAAGAAAAGAAAAGAAAAGAAAAGAAAGAAAAGAAAAGAAAAGAAGAAAAGAAAAAAGAAAAGAAGTCTTCGTGCACATTCCCATCCTGCACATTCCCATTCTCTTGCGGTTCATGAAAAGATAACTGGGAGGAGCTATCAGGCTTCTCCGTGGAGCCTGCTCTGAGACGATGATGTGCCTTCCTACAACGAAATGGGAAGCATCAGCCGAAAGCCAGGAAGACTCCTGGAGGCCCCCCGAGGTCTGGCCGCAGCGCTGCGGCCCCGGGCTGGGCTGCACTACTGCGGTTACACCTCTGGGCTGCAGGGCAGGCACTCTTTCAGGGCAATGCTTTCCCAAAAGCATGCCCCCGAAGACGGCCTGACCTGCACTGAGAAGCAGGGAATATTTTTAATTTTTTTTTTTCCATCCTGGCAGCACCAATTTCCTAAACGTGGGTCTTTTTGCTCTTTTTTTTTTTTTTTCCCCAACAAAAAATAATCGGGGGAAAATTTGTGGCATGCAGCTGAGGCATTAAATAAATTAACTTCTGTTTAAAGAGGAGCTGTTCTGCCATATATTTCCTTAACTTAGATAATTAGACTTTCTAAGCTTTACTTGGCCATTATTCTGATCTTGCAAAAAGTTATTAAAAGGGGATAATGCTCTTATAAGCATCACCAAAATGACATTATCCTATAAAGTATTATTTTTCACTCAAAAAATAAGCTTATAAAGGAGTGACTGTTCCTCTTGTATTTTCTTCAGGAATTTTCTGCCATTCAGATTTCACACTTTCAAAACAGCCCCTTTCTGGGCATTTTCAGAGTTATCTATGTATGACTACAGTTTTCAGAGTGGATAGGAGTTTTCTTTACATTACCAGTCTTAAACTTTCTGTGAATCACTGGTAGTGTTATAAGACAAAGAGTTAACTATAGTTTTTCAATTCTTGAGATTCCTTTGGGTCCTTCTGGGTCTATATGATTTATTGACAACCAAGATCAGATGGGCTTTGGTTACCTTAATCCAGACTGTAATGCATATGGCTTCACACATATGGATTACAAACAGTAGCTGATACTTACTGCAACTGTTGTGCTAGAAGATTTGCAGCAGAGTATCAGGAAAAGGAGAAATATTTCTTTATTTGTCTCTTTTTTTTTTTTTAATCTCTTTGAACAAATTATTGTATGAAAAGCAGATTCCTACAAAACATTTCCTGGGAAGAAGAAAACACTGGGCAAAGTCTGGGTTCTGGTAATGACATACAGATCACCCAAGATATGTGGCAGTGGCTGAGCTCTCTTCTGAGACTAAAAGATATCTGTGTCTTTCAGCAGGTAGGATACAGCCTGATCAATGCTGCCAAGGCCAAGCAATAGCAAGATTGGTTCAGCCCTGTCTCTCTGGTCCAGTCTGGGAATTTGAGTTAATAGGGTGAAGATACATTGCACATTCCACACTCAATGGGGTGAGCCACAGATGGAAGATTTACAGCGGTTTTCATGTCTTGGCACCCCTCAAGACATATCTAGGGCATTATTTTAAACAGCATTCTTAATACTAATTTAGCGTCAGTATCCGATATATATCCATATCTTTCATGCTCTGCAGTGTGATGGAGGTGGAGGCTGTGGGTGCTTTTAATGGTGTTCTACAACAGAACAGCCTTGAAGGCTCTGCTCCCTCCCCAAGATGCCACTGAGTTCCTGGAGTGCATTGGAAGCAAAGAAACATAGAGCTGAGAGGTGACAATTAATCCAGATACAAAATCAATGTAGACTGTAGTTGGAGGAAAGTGGAGGCTGGGTGGCTCTGCTGAAAAAAACAGCCAAGAAAAAAGAAATCTGGCCAAACCCCAACATCTGCTGTTGAAGGTACACGTCACTTATAAAACACTACTCTCCACCTACCTGTTAGCTTGGTTGGCTTTCAGTATTCAACGGAGACAGGAATATTCTTTGGCAGTGTGTGAACCAGCATCCAGCACAGCTGCCATGCAGTCCCAGATGGAGAATTCTTTGTGTATGTACACCATACACAGATATACAAATATATATGTATATTTAATGTGCAGCCTGTATTTGAAACTTCACCTATGTCCACACCAAGCCAATTTATGGGTAGATGATGGAAGGTCATAATTAGAATTAATTAATCCAGTGGGAAATACATTCCCAGGCAGCTCTCAGCTAAAGGGAGATTGGCAGTTTAAGGAGGATAAGCTGTACTTCTAAAGCTCTTCTTTAGATATTCTTGTCACTTCCAATATCCCCCAGGGCTTGAACAGGTCTAATCTCCACCCTGGGAGCCACCCATTTTACTAGGGTACACTTTCTCTCAAGGAGGAGAAACTAAGGACATAATCTAACACCTTTGTGATGCTGGTGAATAATAGACACAGAGCAACCTCGCAGCCTGCTTCTACAGATCCCTCCAAACCATCCAAATGGAAATAATCTCATCCAAGGCCAGTTCAGCCCCTGGCATATATATAAAATCAGGGTTGCTCCTTCTGAACATTTGGATGGGCAAACAGGGATAACTGACTATGTGACTCACCTGGTTGACGGTGGAGCTAGAACCTGGAGCCTGGTGCTATCATCTACTTGACCATGCTGTCTCCTATATGGTGAACTGGTGCCTGGATTTTTGGAGAAGGAAGCAGATGCTGCCTCACTCCCAGATATTTCCAGGATTTTGTTGTATGGAAGCTAAACAGAAACTTTCACAAGAACTGGATTTTGTGTTTTGTTAGAAAGGAAATTGATTTTTCTTCAATAATTCCATTCTGCAGTGTTTGAACCATCTTCCCTGAAGCAAGACACGCTAAAGATGCACTAACAAGTTACTCTTATTTAGTGCTGGCACCTCAGTAGTAACAATAGTCTTAATCATGGAGAAACCAGCATTATGTGACCCAGCATAAAGACATTACAGCAAATCAGCTTTTGCCCAAAGGTGTTTCTAACCCAAATAATTTTAACCAGAAAAAATAGGTATTTTTTAAGTAGAAGAAATCAGAGTTTGCCCTGAAAATTTGGAAACTGGAAGATAAAAGGAAAAACCATTCCATCAAAGAAGATAAAATTAGCTGTGGTCTAAATTTCACTGCAGTATCTCATGAGCCTTTGGTGCTCTTCAAATGTCCCACACGTATATTAGTTTTATACCCACTTGAGAATGAAGTAATTTTCACATAGGATTTTTAACGCTTAATTATTCTTCTTTTGTTCCTGTCTCTGTCACTATTCAAGTTTTAAGTTGTTTAGTTGCTTGGTGGTTCAAGTTCTTTCAGTTTCCTGAAGAGAGAGCACAGAGGTGATGAAGAAAATGGTCCACAAATGGAGATTTCCAAGAGAGGGCATTTTGGCCATCTGGGCAGACCCAGCCTTCCAGGGAGAACATCACCACACAGTAAATGTCAAATTCATACTCACAAGGATTAAAACCTGTGTGTGTCCTCACCCACTTGCATCTCTACAGGCACCAGCCACATACATGTGTGCACAGAGGGATATTAGCATCCTATTTTTAACAGCCAACCACCATATAAGCTTCCCTTCCAAATGTCATGTTGGAGATAAGAAAGTCCAGACTGGCTGCATTTATCTTTATCAAGTTTCTCTAGAAGCTACATGTGCTTTATCCTCATTTGTCTCAATCTTGTAAAAACTTCACATCTCATTAACGGTTTGGGAAAGACCACAAATCCATGAACATTTCAGCAACACGTGTCTGCCCAAACTTGTATTTCTTAATCCCGCTCCCTTACATGCATTTTTAATGGTTTGTTTTGTTTTGGTTTTTTTTTTTGAGAGAGAGAAAATCCCAGAGAAAATGTCTGTATAAAATGAAGATCAGAGTTAAGAATGTATTTATAGAACTTAAGGGCATTTTCCTGACAGGTCATAATTATCTTTAAAAAGAGCATAAAACCCCTAGGAAGTCCAGATATAAATATACGCTACCAAAGAATTAAAAGCATGTTAAGATAATAAACACAGAAGTATCCAATAACCTGATCTGGCTCCCATCAGAGAGAATGGAGACTACTATTGCTGTCAATGGGACATGGATCCTCAATTAGCCATAGGGTGACAGGGGCAAAGGGACAATTGTTCCAACCATTGATCATGAGAAGTCGATAGCACCTCACTGCAGATGTTCAAAGTTGGTATCAGTTTCATTTGTGTGTTCTGTGATGCCTTTCCTTATGATTTTAGCTATCTGGTTGTTTTACGCAGCTTTATAGTGGCACACTTCTTTTTTCTTGAAATATTATTTGTTGATTTTAACATACTGAGCTGGCTTTTTAAGGAAATTGTTTTCCCTTGGCCAAGATGTTCTTAATGGGTGATTGCAGTTACGTTCCCCAACAACTGTTTCTTCACTGAAAGAGGCGAGGCAATGTTTTAAAGCTACTGGCCATCCAGCATCTCCCATCAAAATGCATTTGAAAATGGCACTACCAGTTTAGGACACAACTCCAAGAAGCCACCAAAGAAATGCAAGGTTTTAGCCTGAAATTGACTGATGGGGCACCCCCAAATGACTGATGGGCCAAGGAGAATGGGCAACCCCTTCTACCCAAACTGGTGCTGAAGGGGGCCAGGATCTGGGCTGGCTCTCAGTCAGGGGATGCCAAAATCCTTCAGGAACCTGCTGCTTGTCAAACTGGTTGAAAGAAGGGCTTCTCTAGACAGGTCTGGGTTAGCAGAATTGGAATGGAAAAGGTGTTTACCAAGAAAAAGCTGCCAGATG
Organism: Megaceryle maxima; assembly: GCA_024605025.1. Taxonomy (NCBI): domain Eukaryota; kingdom Metazoa; phylum Chordata; class Aves; order Coraciiformes; family Cerylidae; genus Megaceryle; species Megaceryle maxima. The sequence continues at coordinate 6,042 of JANHGN010014884.1, read as the reverse complement.
TAACTGAGACACCCTGAACTGAAGTCTTAAGTCATAGTCAGACTTCTGATTAATAGCTTGAGCATTTTACCAGGGAACTGCCCAGGAATGGTAATTAAAAAAAAAAAAAAAACAGAACAAAACAAAACCAACAAAAAAACCAAACCAAAACAAAAACAAAACAAAACAAAACAAAACAAAACAAAACTTTTTTGGGTTTTTTTTTTTCCACATGTGAAATCTAGCTGAAATCCATGTCCTCATAGTCCTGTCTGGGGAAACATCATCTCATGGGTTGTATGAGTACCTGCCACTCCTGCTGCAATGGCTTTGGTAAAAAGAGGTGATTTGGAAAGAAAACGCTCCAGAGAAATTAAGCCCTTTTATACAGGTAATCAACTGAAGTGAGTGAAAGGGCTTTCCCTCCCGAGAGCTCCTCGCCCTACTGGAAGTGATTCTATAGATGCTATTTTGAAAGCATGTCATATCCATTGTGTTTTGAAACATTTAATTATTTGTGACTCCCTTCAGCGTGGGAGCCCTTCCTCAGCAGTGCTAGGTGGGGTAATACTCTCATAATCATCTCTCGAATATCGTGTGGAGCCTATCACTGCGGAACGGGGAATCGGTGACGGCCAGATATCTGGGGGTTGGGTGCCTGGGGTTCAACACAGATTTATGCTTGTGGTATTTAGCTCATGGCATGCAGGTGTGCCTGGTTTTATACTCTGGTTTTGTGCATGCAATCACCCCCATTAATTTGCATTTGCTTTGAAAGCAGATGACTTTGGTATTTGTCAATTTGTATGCACTTTTCCTGTAGAAAAACACTCGTGGATGCTTACAGTAATCTGGAAAAGTTACAGAGCTGTATCTAAGGCATAATCAAATGTATCCTTAAAGCAGATGGCTCATGAAAATATGCATGTGCTTAGAATATTTGGATCTATTATCCCTAGAAACATTCTAGAAACCAAGCTAGAGATTCCAAAGGCTTAACTGTAGAAAATTAGGCTTAATTTAAGAAATCAACTGCTCTCAACTTTTCCTTTCAGCTGAAATAACATCCAGTTGTATTGAGTACCTTCATGCACTGAACAGAAAAGCAGCCAGACCTGGGTTTTGTCCTACCAGCTGTACACAAGGGATGCTTCAGGGACAACCATCCCCTTAAGATAAAACCAGAAAGTAGTTCTTACTGTTAATTTTCCTACTTGTATAAACATTTCTCAGTGTTTAAGTAAAATCAGCTCTTAGTTTTCTACAGAATGGGGGTTAACTCCCTGGAGAAACACAGGCAGTCCCAGCAAGCTGCTGGAAGAAGCTGACCTTTGGTACCTGTAAGTGCAGCAGAGAGGCGGCCGCTCCTGCCAGCTGGGGTGATAATCCCTTTTGCCTCTGGTAAACGATAGCTGATAAGTCTGCACAGAATTAGTTGGTGATGTTTATTTATCATCTGGGTCTCTTTTCATCACTGCTAAGTTACTTGGAGTCAATTTTTGGGTAGTGAAGCTTAGTTTAGATTGCTCATAGGTGAGGTTATGAATTTCTGCTGGCCTCCCCTGGGCAGGTATGTGAGTAGATGGGTTGGAGGGCAGCTCTAAGTATTTGCATTAGATTTTTTTGAGAAAGAGAAAGCAAGAAGCCCACCATTCAACATTCAACATTCCTGGAATACTTTTTGCAAAGGCTAAATGTCCTTGGTTTTGTTCAGACTGACTGAAGCAAGAAGCAGTACCTGGCTTTCTCACAGCTGCTGGGTTGCTGGTGATGCCCATTGGGCCTCATGGTGGGGGGGGCTGTGCTTTTCATGCTCCTTTACTGTGTCCCAAGCAACCCAGTGCTGTGAGTTACAGCTGTCCCTAGCAGGAGGGAGAAGCAGGGCCCTGAAGCTGGGACAAGTGCTCTGCTCTCCCTAGCTTTCAGTAGGGTTTATGCCATACAAGGCATAGGCAGGGACTGTGCATTGCCACGCAACACTTGATGGAAAATAGGTAAATCTCCTGGGAGGCCAATTGCTCTTCTCTGTGCAGAGCTCACCCACATTGCATCAGCTCTTAATCCATCATTCAAGTAGCCTTCAGTTACAGTGGGACATCCTTTCTCAGGGTGGACACACTGACAGCAATTTTGTGCTGAGAAACTGGAGTGAGGCTCTTCTGGACCTTCTGTATCCAGCACACTTAGATGCCCTCTTTAAGGGTAACGTATAGTTAAGCATATATAGTACATACAGTGAAGCATATAGGTATATGCTTATGTCCCACTAAAGTCAATGGATCAATGCTTTGAAGTGTTTACTGTAAGTGGGGAATAACACAATGCTTGCTGTGCAGTGCTTTAAAATACACCTCAAATGATGGACAATTTGCCATGGTTTTATATTACTTTGTGACCTAGAGATTTTTTTTTTATCATCTTTGAACAAACCTCCTGCTCACTTCTTGTTTCCTGGACATTGAAGAAACAATGCAGCATGCAACTGAAAGCTCTAGTATGAAATAAAAAAGAAATTATGGGATAGGCACACAGCAGCCCAGCCAGGGCTGCCTTTCATTAGTAAGCCTTTTCTTTTTTTGTCTGCTAATTTATGGTCCTCTCCTCAAAGGCTTGGTGTCACTGGGCTGGGGTTGCTTAACAGAACTGGGCAGAGCTTTCTCAGGCAATGAAAGGGTATATTACCTTCTGACCAGGAGTAGGAAAGGAAAAAAAATCTCTGAGGACAGACAATGTCCACAAGGACCGTCTGATATATTCATCACTTCTTGTACAATTGGGGATGTGCACACAGGACATGAGGGCCATGATGGGCCATGAGAAGTGGCCCTGTACCAGGGTCAGGGGTACATATGCAGCTTCAGACATACGTGGAGTGAGTGGGGATGGGATAGGCAGAGGAAATACAAAATCCAGCCTCTAAGGAAAAATGGGGAGCTATCACAGCTCTAGCTTAGGCAGCACCCATGCTACTCAATGTTGTATTAGAGGTCGCTTTAAGTGAAAAACTGCTTTAACTGCATCCCCAAGCAAAGGGAAAAGCCCAAATAAAAGTACCTAGGAACCATCATTTATGTGAAGCCCTGTTTTTCCAGCTCCTTGTACATGTGAAGGGATGAATGTAGGCAACCGAGGACAGCCAGAGGATAAGCAATGGGCTTTTATCCTCCCTGTAAAGTCAGCAGAGTTGATGGCTTCAACTCTGGGTAAGCTGGGATGGGATTCACCAATCCACATCTCTACTGATTCTGGGGCAACATAGCCCAGTTTAAACCTGTCCCAATCACAGTCAGTGCTGTGACAGTGTGGGCAAAAAACAGGGATTTCAGTTGAAACTTAAGCAGGAACCTAAGTTAACTGCAACACAACATCATAGCCAGGTGGTTACCATCCAGCAGAGGAATAATGAAGGTATTAAGGTTAATTTAACAGGCTTAAGTCTATAGGTGGTCTTAGAAGGCTGCAGTCAAGTAGCTGAAACCTGCCACCCTTTACTTGCCTTGGAAGCGTGTGAGCAGCAGTGGTGGATGGGGGCTCCTGCGATAGTGCTGGTGGGGGTTTAGTGCTGTGGAGGATGTGCTGGGTTTCTGCAGGGAGTGTGGCAGGAGACTGCAGACCTGCCTTTCTGAGCAGAGTGTGCCAGGGGAAGAGGACAGAAGAGTTTGAGAAATTCTGAGCTTTTAGCAAGGAAATCTATGAAGCATAAAAATGTCCACGGATTAGAAAATTTTATCTACTGCCATGTATGAGACTAGTTAAAAATTTCCAGCGGGGTTTCCCTTTATCAGTGCTATTTCCTGCACTGTGGTCACAGCCTGTCCCTTGACAGACATGTTGCTGATTTAAAATTACAACTTTAATAGAGCAATGAGAAGAATTTGCTGTTTTATTTTGTACACTGGGGAGTAGCAACCTTTTCAACTCACCTGCTCACAGGGATGGAAAAAGAGGTTCAGGAGGTGCAGGGTATCCCCCTCAGGGAGGAGGCTGCACATCCAGCATCAGCAGGGAGCGTCACTCCCCAGCTGGGAACCGATGGCCCCAGGGATGCACAGTTATTCAGCACAGGCCTGGAACACATGGGAATCCAACAAGCCAGCACTTCATCCAAGCTCACTTTCTCTAAATGAAACTCCATTATATTCTCTCCAGCACTGAAGCCTTCCAATGAGGGGTGATGTCCATCCATGCACTCAAAGATGGAGTGTTCACCTCCAACCTGACCTCCTCAGCCCTTCACCCCACAGACCTCCCCAGGTGTCCCCATCAAGGAGTTGGCCCAAACCCAGCAGCACAGACGGTGGAGTTTCAATGTCTTCAGTGGTGCCAGCTGAGTCTGTTAGCCCAGATGTAGTCCATGGGACTGAACATTTAAACCTTCTCCAGCACAGCAGACTAACAAACTTTTTTTTTTTTCATATTTTCTCTCCTTTGCTGGAGACTCAGTCACATACATGAATTATTCCCAGTTTCCCTGCCTAGTCAGCCTTTCCTAACAGCATCTGGTGTCCCTCACAGACAGCCCTTCGTTAGGAGAGCTCATTTTGCCAGGGAAAGAGGTGGGCAATGATGATCAAAGCACATAGGTTCCTCCTCAGACTCTTTGCTTCCTGAGTTATACAGACAGCATTTGAGAACATTTGCGTCCATCCTCCAGAGCAAGGGAGGAATAGAGCCCTTTGTTTGCTTGTTGCTAAAGCACCTTAGTTCTAATTAACAGAGTGATTTAATTAACATTAGGCAGAATGTGCCTGGCTTTGTTCCCTTAGGGAATAAGGGGAGGATAGCAAGCAAGGCAAACAGGTAACATCCTCTTCTGACACTAATTCTCCAGGGCACGGTCCTGATTTCTGAAGGCTGCTCCAGGCTATCTTCTCCAGACGCTTTGAATCTAAGGAAGAAATAAAAAACTGGAGTGTGAATAAAGTTCACATTTGGGGACTAAGGTTGGCTTTGACTGACTATTTGTTTTCTCAAGTGGTGGTGGGGAGGGAGGAAGTTTCTGAGAGATCACAACTTCTGAACAGCTTAACACAGAACTCAGGAAAACAAATGTGGTGAGTTGTTTTTTTTTTTTTTCCAGTTGAAAATTATGTGTACAATGTTATCCTTCTCTGCCCTGCTAAGATCCTTGTTATTCAGAGGAACAAGCACTTGCTGCTGTGGATTTTATGTGTATGGATCAGAGAAATGTTGATGGACGGCTACTTGTACCACCTAGGTCTCCACCCAGACCTAGGTAGGACAGTTTTATAATATACTATATGAGGCGTGATAAGTTTACAATGTATTCACAATAACGCCTTTATTAAGTATGGTTTTGTCAGATGTTTCGCATGCTCAGAGCACCTCTGTGAAGTGTAGGGCTGGAAATATTTGGGTACAGCACAAAGAAATTAAACATTTTCTAGGTAGCTACAGCCTGGCTGCACGGACACCTTGCCCAGCTGTAATCTGGGTTGTTTTCTGCCTCTCCTCCCCAGTGGGGTTGGCAGGGCAATTGCCATGATAATGTGGGGGTTTTGGTTTGGTTAAATCTACTGCTTTAATCAGGAATTCTGGTTCGTTCTTAATGTGTTGCTACAGATTATTGTCAATGGGGGCGGAGGAGAAATGCCTTTCTCTGAATGCTACACTAGCACAAAGTATCCTCTATTACTTTAAATTAATATTAAAACTGAATAGTGCAGCTTTGGCACAGTCTAAAGTGTGAACAAGGCAAATTAGATGAGAGATTACACATTTTTGGCATTCTGGCATTAACTAAAATAAAGCTTTGTCTTTGGTGGTGGTCTTAAAGCAAGTGGAATGTGAGGGTGGAATTTAGGACTGGCTTCGGAATACCCTGGTGTGAATTTCTTCCTTTAGAAGAGAGTGCTTAATTCCACATATTAACATGTTGGGCTATCTTACTAAAGTGAAGTTATGCTGATTAGTTACACTGCAGAAGCTGAAGTATGTACATCTGCTTGAATCAGGCATTTAATGGCAGGAATAATAATGGCTAACTTTACTCATGTAACATTTCACTTTAAGTGTCCTGATGCACATAAATGAAGTTGGGGG
>JANHGN010014883.1:0-14614 GCA_024605025.1 Megaceryle maxima | reverse complement strand
AGTTGTGGTCAATGGGGCAGAGTCTAGTTGGAGGCCTGTATCTAGTGGAGTCCCTCAGGGGTCAGTACTGGGACCAGACTATTAAACATATTTGTTAATGATCTGGATGAGGGAACAGAATGCGTTGTCAATGTTTGCCGATGACGAGAAACTGGGAGGAGTGGTAGTCACACCAGAAGGCTGTGCTGCCATTCAGAGAGACCTGGAGAGGCTGGAGGACTGGGCAGGGAGAAATTATATGAAATTCAACAGCGGCAAGTGTAGAGTCTTGCACCTGGAAAAGAACAACCCCAGTGCCAGTACAGGTTGGGGACTGATATGTTGGAGAGCAGTGTAGGGGAAAGGGACCTGGGAGTCCCTGTGGACATCAGGATGACCATGAGCCCTTGTGGCCAAGAAGGCCAGTGGCATCCTGGGGTGGATTAGAAGGGGGGTGGCTAGTAGGTTGAGAGAGGTTCTCCTACCTCTCTACTCTGCCCTGGTGAGGCTACATCTGGAATATTGTGTCCAGTTCTGGGCTTCTCAGTTCAAGAAGGACAGGGAACTGCTTGAAAGGGTCCAGCACGGAGCCACAAAGATGATCAAGGCAGTGGAGCATCTCCCTTATGATGAAAGGCTGAGGGAGCTGTGTCTCTTTAGCTTGGAGAAGAAGGGACTGAGGGGTGACCTCATTAATGTTTATAAATATATAAAGGATAAGTGTTAGGAGGATGGAGCCAGGCTCTTTTCAGTGATATCCAGTGATAGCAGAAGGGGCAATGGATGTAAACTGGAACATAGGAGGTTCCACAAAAACATTAGGAAAAAGCTTTTTCACAGTGTGAGTGATGGAGCACTGGAACAGGCTGCCCAGAGGGGTTGTGGAGTCTCCTTCTCTGGAGACATTTAAAACCCGCCTGGACGTGTTCCTGTATGTGACCTGCTGTAGGTGGTCCTGCTGCTGTCAGGGGAATTGGACTAGATGATCTTTTGAGGTCCCTTCCAACCCCTAATATTCTGTGATTCTGTGATTCAGCAAACTCTCTGATGTGACCCAAAATGAATTAGAAAAGACTCACTGAATCAATTCTTGGCTTTCTTTTGTTAGCTACAGGTGAACAAAGGCAAGGATGGATCTGACCCTCATGTCCTCAGGTCAAGAACACCAGGTTGAGTCCCCTGTTATATTCCCTCCAGCAACCTGCCTTGTCTCAATTCAGTGATGAATTTTCCACTGTGGAGTGTTTGTTGTGAGGTATTGGGACCCCAGCCCTGAGGCTGGCATGCACAGAAGCTAGTCATGCTTGGGACTGGCACAGCTCCTCTAACTGCAGGGACAAAAAAAGATGAGTAAGAGGAGGAATGGGATGGCAAGGAAAATGTGCCTCTTAAAATGTCATGCACCATTTTAGCTCTCACCTTTTCATAATACTTCACTTGAGGCATGAGGTGAAGGGAACAGAGCAAAGGAAGGACAGTAGCTGACATCACCTCTGAATTAGGGCCTTTGTGCTTAGCACTGCTCAAGGACACTGACAGTTTTTTTTTTAAATAAAACACAAGAGGGAACTTCTGCCAGAGCAGTGATGTTTGGATACAATCAAATGTAACTACAAAACACTTAACTGCCATGAAAATAAAGCATTTATGAAGACTTTAAATATCCCATCTTATTTAGAGAAAAAAAAATTAGCTTAGCTCTTTCTTGGCATGTTACATATAGATTATTACATATGTGATGAGAGAAAATGACCAACATGAACTGGCAGTGCTTTTTTCTGGTTCCCCTTTGAGGAAAGTGTAGGCCACCACAGCAAAGTGTCATGACAGTACCTATTCTAGGACACTGTTCAGAGACAGAACACCACCTCTGAAATATGGAGCCTCTAACGCATTTCCTAGCCCGGCATCCATTTTTGCCATCACCATTTCCTTCCAGTCTCTGTCTCCTACTCCAAGTTAAACCAAATTTACTAGATAATTCCAGGCATTACTATTCAAAAGTGTCCCCTGGCAGAAAATTAGTGAATTAGTGCCCCATTTTCACATTAAAAAAAAAAAAAAAAAAAAAGAAAAGAAGCAAACTAAGCATTTTCTCAGAATATATGCTCATTTCTCCTTACTCACTCTACATATATAAGCTTTTGGCATCAGCCATCCTATCACCTGCTTTCTGAGCCAGGCTACCTAAGAAAAATTTCAGGTGGATGAGTAGTCAATTATCTACAAGAATGAAGTCTCAGTGGGTAATGGAACTCATCTACTCATAAGACTTTAAAAGGAAGAAAACTGGTTTTAGATATGATGCATATGTATCAGCAATGGAGTCATAATACCTTTCAGTAGTCTTGCCCTGCTTAAAGTATGCTGACTCAACACTTAAAGTACTGTATGACATAACAGTGGCTCAGAGAATTCTACATCAGTTTTGCTGTAGGTTGCTGGAGTGTATATAGTATGGTATGTCTGCAAGTGTCCTTTCCCTCCTGCTAGAAAGTCTCACTCTGGTTCCTTGTTTCAGATCTTTGGCCGCATGACTCTTCTCATAAGCCATGAAAACATTGTAATTCAGCTGTGAAATTTATACCAGTATTAATCTACATGGAAAGTAGCAGTTTTTTTGCAGCTGATCTGCTGAACCTCTTCTTCTTCCATAAACAGTAGAGACAGATTAAATAAATATTAGGCAACACTTCCAAAACCTATCATAGTTTTCTTATGGTGTTTTCAGCATTGCAACAGATTGGTGTTGGTTATCGCCATTCAAGCTGATTGAATTATACTGGCACTGAATTACAGGAACCCACATATTCTAAGGAACCTCATGTTCAGTTAAATTTGTGCAAGCTGTTTTGGCTGTGGGGATGATGCACAGCGAAAGTAGATTTGTCTCAGAACTTGCAGCACATCCCACTGAATGGATTTCTAAGCATCTCCTTGCCCTATCAATAAAAGACTGGTAGTAGGAGTTTCAAGTGGGAGTTACCACCCTTGTTATTACTTGCATTGTAGGGGTTACATGACAAGTGTGGTAACACTGTGCAGGACAAGATCTTCAGGAGTGTAATTACTCTTTCAAATTCATGTGGGTAAAGAAAGGAAATAGTCCTAAGAACAGAGGATATCAAAGACCCATGAAAGCAAGAGGACTATCTCTGTTGACTTAGCTGAGAGCCTATCATTACAAATGTCAGCTGGGGAATCACAGCAGGGACCTTCTGTATTTATATGGTAACAAGTTATTCATCACTTCCCACTAGTTTGATGAGCTTACACTGGAGTAGGACTCCTGTTTTTCAGAAAATCTGCAGTTTCACTAGGCACAGTTGTTTTTAATCAGCACTGCATCCAACTCTTGACAGGCTTATACAGTTTAATCAAACCAGAGGCTAATGACTTATTTTGATAAAAATAGTAGAAAGGCTTTGAAAAAAAAGTCTGAGTCCAGGAAGTGCCCTGTCTTGAACAGAATGACTTTTACCTGCAAGGACTGATTTGCCTTCATTTTTGTATATGGCTATCATAAAGAAAACAGGGTACAAGGTAAGCCTAGAATGCATTTTACAAAAGCTATAGTGTGCTTTAGAGTATATTATGTATTTTTAAAGTTCTACATGGCATTTAAAAGCACAGAGGACAAACCTAATGCTATATTACCTGTAAAGCTTATAAAGAGGAATGCTAGAAGTAGGACATACTAAAAGAGACATTACATACCAATAAATCTAAGGCTGATTTAGACCTTTTGATTTAGAACAAGATCAGTGACAGAAAGCATGGGCATGCTTCTGTGCACACCATCTTTTTAGAGAATTGACAATACTTCAGAATGCGTTTAGACTTGTAAAACTTTAGGATGTAGCATATGAATCAGCAATCTTGATTTTTGGATGAACAGATAATGAATCATCACTTCTCCTCCATCTGTACTTACGTCATGTTACATAAAAGGGCCAGGTATACTATTTTATTTTCTGGTATTATACCTGCAGGGCAGTTATAACCTGATTTTGGAGCTAGCAACCCTCATAATAAGGTGTCATTTCTAAACCAGAGACATTCCATTGACCAACACCCCATCCTGCTTTCAACATTGTTGTGCTATGACTAGCACAGAAGTTTCTTCTTAAATACCTTCTTCATGGGATATTCCAATACAGACTGTATGAATTATGAATATGGCTATTATCTTGAGAAGCTAAATGTGTAATGCATGATGACAGCAATAAAATGGATACATAATTTCTATGCTACCATTTTTATAGAGAGCTAGAATTTGTTTTCTCATGCTCACTGTCTTTATGACTACCCTGAGAAAAAAAAAATCTATAAATGGAGCAACTTTCCTTTCCCTTGAGGGACAGAAGGTTTAAAAAAGTCATCATTCTGGGTTGGATGGAAACAAATTTATTAAGCTTTATTTTGAGAATATTTTACTTTCCTCCATTCCCTCCTTTGCTCCCAAAGGACATAATCACAACTTCCTCTCCCAAACAGCCATTTGATATGGCCAGGCACTCACTGGGTCAGCCTGCTCCTGCCCTGTCAACAGGCTGCAAAATGCCTTTACTGGAAGTCGTCTCTCTCAGCCTCTCCTGTTAGAGCTATGCAGCTTTGCATACATAAATATACTGCAGAGAAATATATAAACATATGAAAATGGATCAGCAACTTTAGGATGGGTTTTCCCTAATCAAGGAGAAGAATGTGAATGCCATGCCAACCATGCTGTGAGTTATTATATGTCCAATCTTAAAGGAAGGAGTCTTTGGTAGAACTCCTTGCTAAAGGCAAAGGCTGATTTTTTTATAAAACCCCAGTTTCCAAGAAACAATCTGATGCACATTTATTCCTCTGAATATTCCAATTTTGTAACAAAGAAAAACTCCTAGTTAAAAGAAGCTTTTTCCTTTTTACTAGTCTGGGAATAAAACCAGAATTCCTTTTTCTCTCCAGCACACTCAGTGCTTTCTCCTTCAGAGAAAAGTCCTCAAATAACTCCTCATATTCTTAAATAGTACATTATGACTAGTAAGTGTGCAGTGCCACCAAGGTGAGATCTATGCTTTTGCAGTAGAGTGCAAGTTAGATGAAGTTAGTGCATGAGCTGTGTTTTGCTTGATGAAAAAAGTCCATCCAGTTGCCTGGTTAACACAAAGTGGCTAAAAAAGAATGAGCTAGGAAGGATGTATGTGTGTTAGATTAACATTTGAGCAACATTAAGTGGTTTTGAAGCAGGTTTTTTTTGTTAGTGTGGTGCACAAAGAGCATTGGTGGAAGAGCAGTTGTGGGTTTTTTCGTGTTTTGTACCTTTTTCATGGGCTTCAGAAAAAAAAATGAAAAGTTGCCAACCTGAATGCTTAAGTGAGATGAGGTAAAGTAGTAACAAAAATCTTAGTGGCTTTTGCTAAGCTAACACGGCAATAAGCCTTGCACAATAGATTATGGCAGATAAAGAGGAAGTGTGGTGAACCAGTTTAGTAGACTTGGAGCCAGGAGGAATGAGAAGATGAAATGTAAATGGACAGCATGAGAAGTCACACAATCCAAATGCATTAGAAGAAGAGATGGGAAGATGGAAGCAGCAACATGTGTAGAAACAGAGAAGTGGAACACCTTAAGATGTAGTATCAAAGGATAAGCCTCTAAAGAGGTTTGAGGTTGGCCTGACCATGACAGCAAGCAAAGGAATGGTTTGTGTATCAGCATTTTGGGGAAAACTTTCTTCCAATTTTACAGACAAGTGTGATCAGGTATCATTTGGAAATGGAGGCAGATGTTAAATCAAAAGTCTTGAAGGCCTGAGAGAAAGATAGTCTGTTTGCAGAAGTGCAATATACCTTCCATAGATGACTGAAATCGTGAACGGTAATGATTTCCAGAACTGCTAGATTTGGAACAAAGAGTGATAAAAAGAGAATTCCTGAGCCCGCAAATAAAACGTAACTTATTGAATGCTAAAATACCAATAAGATAACTTCTGTTTCCCAAACAAACCAAATAGCCCTGAAGAAACTGCACAAATTTCTATATACCAACCTGTATAGAGGCTTTGCCATACCAGAGTTCTGCTTGCGTTCTATGTACGAGAGAACACCACAGATCTTGTTTAAAATCCTTAAAGGCCAAGGGAAGTCATTATTCCCCTCCTCAGGGCACTTGTGAGGTTGCATCTGGAGAACTGTGTCCAGGTTTGGGTCCCTCAAAAAGAGATCCTCATGGACTAACAGGTAAAAGCAGCAGAGTCACCAAGATGTTTAGGGGACTGGCAAGTGTTGCACAGGGTGAGGGAGCTGTTTGCTTAACTTGCAGAAGAAAAGGCTACATAACAGTGGGGCAGAGTGCAGCCTCCCCCTACTGAAAGAGAAGTAGAAGCCAGACTTTCCCCTGAGATGTACAGCAAAAGGAAGAGGTGGCAGTCACGTGTTGCAGCAAAGGAATTCCAGACAGACAAATGGAAAAAAATTACAAGTATGGTTAAGCATTTGCACAGGTTGCCTAGAGAAGTTGTGGACTCTCTGTCCTTGGAGGTATTAAAAGCTCAGCTGGACAAGCAACCTGATCAGCCAGATCTAACTTTGAAGCTAGTCCTGTTTTGAGGAGACTGGATTAGATGACCTCAAAAGGTCCCTTGCAATCTCTGCTATTCTATGACTGTAATTCTCCAAAGAGAATAAGCACGCAAGATTTTTCTCACTGATTAAATTAATTTTAAAGATTGCAAAACTTACTGTAAGCATTATTGCATATATGGAGCAAGCACATTCTGACTGCAAACTCTTTGTGTTCTGGGAAGCACCATCCAAGAATAACACAAAGAAACCAATTTATTGCAAATATGTTATTTAGGCCACAGATCTTATACTCAAAGTCCCTAACTAATTCCCCTTCCATTGCGGGATAAAACAAGACTGGTGCTGTTACAGCATTTGGATTTAAGATCTTATTCTTTCCAGCAAATATAAAAATTAAATTAACCTCTGCATGAAATCTGAACCCTGTAAAACTGATTAAATATAGATATATGTTGTGCATCCAAAAAGGATAACTAGGTCAGATACTAGGAAACTCCAATTTTATAGCTGAAGCGATTAGAAATTAGACTAAATCTGAAAGAGAAAGGGTCATTCATCCTTTAGACCTGTGCCATAGGGGAGGTCTTTCCCCCTGCATAGCAAATATAAGAAAAACTTGACACAGAATTTCACTGTGCTAATTTCCCAGCCCTGTTCTTCCCTTGAGCCTTGTAAGAGAACCTAAAATACAGGAATGGATCATGTCTCTTGGGTGTCAGAACAAGAAAAGGAGCATTATTCAGACCCTTCAAAGGCTTCTAAAACACTCTGGGTGGACATACTGCAGGCATTAGTTGGGCCACTACTAGATATAGCAGTGCTGAAATCATGTTGCTCCTGCAGGACTGTAAGAAATAGTTTTCTTGCATGGATAAGAAACCACGGTTTTGCTTGAAAGATTACAAAGAATGAGAATACTTCCCACAGAGCTGATGGAAGCATCTGCCCAACTAACATTTGCTTGATCCCACAGAATTACACATAAGCCCAATTTCACAAAGAAGCATTTCACTACTGTTTTCTTTGGAAAATACTACTGATCAACAGAGGCAATTTCTCCACCTGGGCCTAGGAAAAACAATAGAGAATAAACACTGATTACCTACACACAGCAGTATGATTTATATTTATAAAATAGTTAGCCACAGAATCTCAAGGTTCAAGCTTCATGGATGTACAGGTAAAGAAAAAAAAAAAAACCAAACGAACCAAAACCAAACAAACAAAAAACCAAAACCCCACCAAAAAAACAAACCCACCAAAAACTGAGAAATGTAGTTTAAAAAAAATACTGAAACACTGCATTTCTTTCACACATCCGTAAAAGAAATTTATACTCATGTATAAAATACATGTATGTGTTTCATTTTCTGCACAGTTGTGAATCCTTTATTGGAAGTTCATCTATTGATTACTACATACAACCAAAGCAATTACGTAAAAGGATGTATTTTGCATAAAATCTGTGTAAGGGAATCTTGTTTGAAATAGCCTGAACTTAATATAAACACATTACACAAAACATTTCAGCATCCTGAGATACATACCTGGGTAACTACAGACCAGTCAGCCTCACCTCCATCCCTGGAAAGGTGATGGAACAACTTATTCTTGGTGCTGTCTCCAGGCATATCAAGGATAAGAGGGTCATCAGGAGCAGTCAACATGATTTTACTAAGGGTAAGTCATGTCTGACCAACTGATAGCCTTCTTTGAAGATGTAACCAGGTGGATGGATAATGGTAGTGCAGTGGATGTGGTTTATCTGGATTTCAGTAAAGCATTTGACACTGTCTCCCACAGCATCCTCGCAGCTAAACTGAGAAAGTGTGGTGTGGATAATCAGGTAGTGAGGTGGATTGTTAACTGGTTGAAAGAAAGAAGTCAAAAAGTTGTGATCAGTGGGGTAGGGTCTAGCTGGAGGCCTGTATCTAGTGGAGTCCCTCAGGGGTCAGTACTGGGACCAGTACTATTCAATATATTTATCAGTGACCTGGATGAGGGAGCAGAGTGCCTTGTCAGCAAGTTTGCTGATGACACAAGGCTGGGAGGAGTGGCTGACACACTGGAAGGCTGTGCTGCCATCCAAAGAGACCTAGACAGACTGGAGAGTTGGGTGGGAAGAAATCTAATGAAATATAACAAGGACAAGTGTAAAGTCTTGCATATAGGGAAGAATAACCCCATGTACCAGTACAGGTTGGGGACTGATATGTTGGAGAGCAGTGTAGGGGAAAGGGACCTGGGAGTCCCTGTGGACATCAGGATGACCATGAGCCCTTGTGGCCAAGAAGGCCAGTGGCATCCTGGGGTGGATTAGAAGGGGGGTGGCTAGTAGGTTGAGAGAGGTTCTCCTACCTCTCTACTCTGCCCTGGTGAGGCTACATCTGGAATATTGTGTCCAGTTCTGGGCTTCTCAGTTCAAGAAGGACAGGGAACTGCTTGAAAGGGTCCAGCACGGAGCCACAAAGATGATCAAGGCAGTGGAGCATCTCCCTTATGATGAAAGGCTGAGGGAGCTGTGTCTCTTTAGCTTGGAGAAGAAGGGACTGAGGGGTGACCTCATTAATGTTTATAAATATATAAAGGATAAGTGTTAGGAGGATGGAGCCAGGCTCTTTTCAGTGATATCCAGTGATAGCAGAAGGGGCAATGGATGTAAACTGGAACATAGGAGGTTCCACAAAAACATTAGGAAAAAGCTTTTTCACAGTGTGAGTGATGGAGCACTGGAACAGGCTGCCCAGAGGGGTTGTGGAGTCTCCTTCTCTGGAGACATTTAAAACCCGCCTGGACGTGTTCCTGTATGTGACCTGCTGTAGGTGGTCCTGCTGCTGTCAGGGGAATTGGACTAGATGATCTTTCAAGGTCCCTTCCAACCCTTAACATTCTGTGATTTTGTGATTTCCTTGCTTTTTCTGTGTCTGTTGTTTCAGAAAGAAATTCACTTCTCTTGCACTATGTATTTCCAAAACAATCACTCATCTACTATTGACTAATCTGTCATTAATCCGTTTGAATAAGATTAGACGTTTAAAATAAATTTCTAACTTCTAATTCAGTCCAAAGCTTTCAGTTTCTAGTAATTTAAATATCTTAAATTTAAATGCCTTTGAATTTAACCTTACAAAGTTCTGAGACCCAGTAGTGGCAAGAATTTTTGCTATTGTCTTAAAAAGAACCAGAGCTAGCCCCCCCGTCCGTTCTTAAAGAGTTAGGCTTACATTGTATTTTGGTGAGACTGGTTATCATTATAGTTGCTGTAAGGGAGCATAGACCCCATCCATCTGACCATAATTTCTGGGTGTGTTTGGTTGCCTGCCGCTTGCCCCTCTCTCTGGAGGATGGGTGTATTCTACCAGGCAGGTCTGTGAATAAGCCTGATTTCTGCCAGCAACCTGCAACTGGGTAGGAAAAGTGTGAGTTTTCTAATGTTGCCTAATAATGCAATATCTAGAAAAGATAAACATTTCTGAGAAATTACTATTCCCATCCCCCCCAGTTTTGTCTTTTTGAAGTGTTTAATTTTATTTTTTGCCTTCTTGCTTTCAAAATTTGAAATTCAAAATTTTGAATTTCAAAATTCAAAAAAAGTTTACTCCAAAAGCAGCATATTCCATATAAATGTGATTTAGAAGCAATTTAATCCCAAATGGTACCAGCAAAAATGCTCTTGGAGTCTCCCAAACATAGCAGTATCATAATGATAAGGAGGAGTTTTGTGGGAACTGAAATACTTTTTTTCCAGACTTTCTTTGATTTGTCTGTTAACAAGGTACTGATGTTCCCTTGGTGAAGGGATCCCAAAGACTAAAGTATATTAGGTATGGTTGAACCATGAGGAATGGGGTAATAAAAATTCAAGAAAGATCAAAAAACTTATTTATTCCTCATATGGACTGTGCCAGTGCTGAAGAAATTCCTAGAACAACAGAATTTCCCAGAACAATTTTCCTTGGTACATATTCATTACCATTGGGAATTTTCAAAGTTCATCAAAGGGCTCTAAGAAGCAAGTATAGAAAATAACTTTGGGTTAAGACTAAATAAGACTTCTGCTCAATGTATTTCATTGGATAAATTCCTGATTTTAAATTTTCAAAGGCTTGCGGGCTTAACGCAGTTTGGCCTTCACTAGCCTTGCTATGTACCTGAATAATCACTCTTTGCATCACGGTCGCATTCATAGAAAACTGCTGACCAACTTTATAGCTAATACATGTTTACAAAGATTAGTCTTAGTAACAGAGTGAATATTGAACAGAAGAGCTCAATTCAAGAAGAAAAACCAAAAGCTGTTGTAAACCTTGTGTGACAGCACTGTTCCCTGACCTAATGGGCCACATCTGTCTGTTACCACAGATACTCTTTCATTAAAGCTCTGCTTCATTCACAGGTGTGGAGTGATGGTGCAGGAACCAAGTATGTGCCAGCCGAAAGAAGGTGGATGTGTCCTGTTTTCTAGTATCTACAGTCTTTTGCCTTTGGCTTAGCAATTGATTTTAGTCTCAAGCCCAAAACTGAATCAAAAACTTCCCTATTAAATTGCATACCGAAACTGCATTAAGCTAGCATTGCTCTCCCACTATGCAGACAGCAACAATTTTTCAGAGGATGCATTACTTTGCAAGAGAAACAGAGTTTTTTTTCCTTTCTGGCCTTTTTTTCCTATAACTGTGGTCATGACTTAACTTTGTTCTGAGGAAATGCTTGCTTTGCTTCAAAAGACTTCAATTAAATGCTAAAAGCTGTTCAACTCTTTCTGTATCGTCAACTGCAACATAACCTCCTTCCTTTCCCTCCTGGAGCTGTGGGGGAGGACAGCAAAGAAGCACAGCAACTTGCAAGTAATAAAGTCAGAGTAAACCACAAAAGCCTTGTTTAATTACTCAGTTTCAGAACACTGACTGAAAAAAAGCAGCTCTTTCATTCTATTCTACCGTAAAATGACCAGACCCAACAAACAAATGACCAAATCAGCCCATTCCTGCCTGATAACTGACAGAAAGGCACAATCACTCATCATTTGCTCACAGAGCTGCTGATTGAAAAGTGTTGGTTAGTTCAGACAGGTGAAGAACAGTGAGACCTGGAGGGCCGTCCATATATATAAAAGCATTCACTGTGGAGCTAATACCATATATTTGTCTTTGAACAGAACAGTTTGAACCCAATTGCTTGCTTGTCACCAAGCAACTTCAGCGAACTCCTTGAAAAGTGAGCCTGTGCCTTGCATTACCTCCTGATCATCTAGGCTGCAAACTATTTTTAAAACATACATTTAACATTTACTGAAACTTTTGCATTTACTATGGTGACTATACTACAGCTGTATTTACTCTAGTTAACTTGTTGCAATTAGCTTCTTAAATTTAAAGTGCAAAGTTTCCAGAAAGACAATAAACTAGTCTAGGTGGTCAGTTTGGGTTTCCTCGTTACAGCAGTAGTTGTAGGTACAACCCCCTGTGATGTAGCTTGATTTTATAATCAAGCTTGCCTCTTCCAGGAGGCTTTCTTTGGGCACCCATAAATGTCAGGAAAGCCAATATGCCACAAAGTGCTGTCAAATGCATATCTTACAAGACAATTATTTTTTTTGCCTGGTGTTCCCATTTTAGAAGCCCTATTTGAAAGGTAAGACAGACAGACAGTTTTACATTTTAAGCTGCTGATGACAGGAGAGCAGCCGCACCAAAATAACTGGAAACCTGAGTCCTGTGTAAAAAGTGCAGCTAGGGAACCATCATTGGCAGTGCAAACTGGTGTGCAACCTCAGATAATCCTGTTCATTTGCCTGAATGCAGAGACATCTCCTCAGATGAGGAAAGAGTTACCCTGGCTCTGCACAACACTTGCTGCTTGTATTGGCAATTGGAAACTGGGACACTAGTCCGCGACCATGAACATGTTCCAGGTTACCAAGTAGGCATAAAGTTGCTGTATCCAGTCTCTATTTACTCACTTGGGCAATGAAAGGCTCTGTATCTCACTACAGGTTTGGGGTTTTTTTGCTAAGCATATCACCTTAAAAAAATCATAATGTTTTCAAAGTCAGGCAAAACAGATATTTTAACACAATGGGAACAAAATGTTTTATAGTGGCAAACAGTGCGATGAGCTACTACACTGTAGCAGAAATACATGGAGCAAAGCTTTGAGGTGTATCCTTTTGTGCAAGCTTTAAGCATGGAAGGAAGTAATTTCTCAGGTCTTATTTTAATGTCTGCAAATAGGTGGTGTGATACAGCAGCCCTAGCTGCTGCACATGCTCCCTTGGTAACAGAGCAGCCCAGCTTAATGGTGCTGTGGGGGGAAGCTGCATGGCCAAAGGTTCAAACAGCTCATAAAATTTCTCCAGAGTATTCCTTCACTTTTATAATGGGGAAATAGAGGTGATCTGCTCAGTGCCAGCCATGTGCCCAATCTTCCCTTATGCCTGTGAGGGATGATGGGCCCTGCCACCTGCTGCCAGTCAGGTGGCTGGGGCTGGAAGTATTTGTAGCACTTTCTAAAGAGTAATAAACTCCTTGCAACTAACAAGGCTTCCGGAACACAGGTACTGTTTTCCAGCACCTTCCCTAGGCAAACAATGAGAAAATATCATCCGCCTTTGAGAGGGTGCTGGCAGGCTCCAAGAGATAAGAAAGGTGGAGAACGGAAAGGAGAAGATGAAGATGTGAGCACTGTGGCGTGACTGGGGAAGCAGAGGACCGGGGAAGGTCGTCCTTAATAACTGGCGCCAGAGAACAGAGCAGTACTTTCCAAAACCTTGTCTACATTGCCAGTTAGTGCTTCATCTGTGTGATACTTAATGTCATATATTGGCACAAAAGGCAGGAACTTCAGTCACCAAGGGTCTGAGCTAAGAAACTGAAGTCTTACTGTCCTATGAATGGTCTCATTATACATACAGAGACAGTGTACTGATCCATGTGCTATGCATCAGTCAGCAGAAGTCTTCCCTCTTTAGCCCTTTCATGACTGTTGTTTCTCTCTGCTTCTGCATAGCTTGACTCCAAAATGGAGGTGTCCTTGTTGCCATCTGCCATGCTCACATGCTATTTCCTAATAAACACACACAGCAGCAGAGCTTTTCACCTTTTTTTGCTTGCAAACCAAGAACAGAAAAATCCTGTATCATCTGTTCATCACTGTAAGCCCCCTTTGCTTCATGTAGAGTACAGGACTTCCAGCTGTTCATACATTCATGGTCTCATCTACTGGCAAAATATATGAACGCAGAAAATCACAGCTCACAGACTCTGTATCACATCTTACAGGGTGACTGCAATCATCTGTTGCACTTGGGTAACAGCAGATGGGCCAGTGTATAGGTGACAGTGAAACTGTCAATCCACAGAAGACCGACAAAGCCAGTCAGTATCCAGAGCATAGTCTTTGAAGAGCAGTAACTCAAGGATGGACCTTCTCTGAGTGACAGCCTGCAGAGGACAGCATGCTACCACTCCATCATGTGTCCACCCCTCCAGCATCTGGAAGGGCTTGTCAGCCTTGTGGAACCTGTGTGTGAGGTCTTCTAGGAGGCAGGGCCAAGCAGTAACACAGCATTGCTATGGATAACACCATGGGGGTTGCATTCTACCAATTTTTGTCCCTTTGCAAACAGGAAATGTGAGAACTACAGTCTGGCCTGTCACATCCTGACAGTGCACAGATCACCATGTGAGGGAAGTGAAAAGTCATCAGCACCATTCAAATTAAATGTCCAAGAGTACTTTTGCACTGAGGACAAGGACAATTATATTCCAGGATGACAGATTTCTGGCCCTGGCAACATTACCTTACAATGCAGGGCTCCAGCTTCCTTTCAATGAAGCTGACAGTCTATAATTTCAACTGGGTATTACTTTCATTCCACTAGGTAACATCCTTTAGCAGTGACTTAATCAGCCCTACTTTGACATATCCAAACAATATCCCCTTTTGCCTTCCAGCTGCCACCCTCTCTGCATTTACCCACCGCTCTTTGCTTCCCGACGGCCTGCCCCCCCCTCCCGCTCTCCCCCGCCCTTGCCCCCCCCCTCGCCCTGCCTCACGTC
>JANHGN010014880.1:0-12808 GCA_024605025.1 Megaceryle maxima | reverse complement strand
ATGGCGGGGGGGGGGGGGGGCGGGGGGGGGGGTGGGGGCGGGGGGGGTAGTCCTCCCATGGCCAAAGAGACTGCTACTTCAATATGTAATGCAAAGTTTGTGAAATACTTGTGATGAGCAAGCCAAGAGAAGCTGTATTCTCATCTGCTATTTAACTCTGTTTTTACTTGACATCACTGACAGGAGAGGATTACCCATTGGTGAGGGGCCACTTGGTCCAGGTCAGCATTTTAGGTGAGATGAGCAGCTGAGAAATGCCCTCACAGAGGTTCATGTATCATGCTTGGGACAGAAGCAGGAGCAAACTCTGGCCCTGTGCCTTTTGACCAGGACAGTAGTTCTCTGGTGTAGCAGTTCAAGCAGACCAGTGTCAATACTCAGTATTTTCTCTGACCATAATGCACAAAATTTTACAGTCTGACTTCTAATGAACTGCTGTTTAGTATAATTTTGTAGACTATCAAGGAACTGCAAAGGATATGCTTCTGGGAACCACTGTCCTGAGAGACCAGAGTTCTCATGTGCCTGTAGTTGGTCAGGTTAGGTACTAAACATGGCTAATGTTTGCACAGAGGTGGTTGGTGTGGGTTAGGATCTACATAGGATGCGTACAAATTTGCATTAAAAGCATTTTATTAGACTAGGTTTTTGCAGGTAGTTGAAAATGAGAATTTGAATATGCTTGGAAGATACAGTGATGTAATGGCTTAGTCCCTGACTGAAGAACAGAGGTAGTGGTGTTTTGAGAGTTTCTGAATTTTCTCTGCCACATTCCCTCTGTTTGCCAGCCTTTCCAGAAGGAGAAAGGGATGCAGGTGAGTGTTCTGCTTGCATGGTACCATGTCTCATTACTGACAGACAACCTTAGAAATTCAAAAATCATGTCGGACCTTATCACAGTTTATTGCTGTAGTTTAAAATTTGAGTAATAGTTAAGTTTCTCTTAATTTCTGTTTTGTGAGCTTTAAAGATGTTCTCAAAGTATATTTGCAAACTACTCCAGACTTTAAACAACATTTAAAAAATCTAAATCTTAGAGAGGTTAGAACATTTCCCTTCTTTATATAAATGCTGGGGTCCTCTTCTCAAAACAGATTCTTCAGGGTTTACCATAGACAACCATCAAGAATCACACAGATTGACAATCCATCATGTGTGCTAAAGCCTGTTAGGTATGTGTTGCCTGAGTAAGAGCTTTCCAAAAGCTGTATTACTTTGGCCACAAATTTTTTAAACTTCATTATTTACTTATTTGGGCCCTCAATGGCAGTGACTTCACTTGACTATTAAAAAAGAATATGCATGTACGTTTAATATGCCTACATATATTTAGTTCCTATGTATGCATGCGATGGTATGTATATGTGTGTATATATGTATCTGTGTGCATATGTGTGTGTGTGTGTCTATAAACACGGGTACAATCAACAATACAGTGCTACTTAAATTCAGGACGTGGATTCTTCACCAAGGCAGAGGACCTAACGCAGAGCAGAGCTGTGAAACAGGGAGGCCTGAGATCAAAGGCACCCTAAGTCAAAAGGAGTGGTGGAGAGATACCAAGAATACATAGACTATGCACATCACTTGGGGTAGCAGAGTTGTTGGAGAATGAGGCAGTGCAAGTATGAAATGATAATATATGTGAGTGTAAAGAAAGAAGTGTAAAAGGTAGAGCTCCCATCTTTTCCAGAAGAGTGCTAAGTGGAAAGGATGATGGTGATTCTACCCAAAAAGTTACTTAGACTGGTTAGAGAATGCTCTCTGTTTAATGATCTTCCCTTTACATCTTCATACAGCTTCAAAAAGTGTAGAAAGATCAAGGAAGTAGATAATTATATATCTTGGCAGACACACCAATGTGAAAATAATATAGAATATATCAGTCCCTGGGTACCAGCTGAAATTTGAGCTGAGGTAAATGCTGCTTTAGGCAGCACCAGGTGCACATGCTCTGTGTGTGTGTGTTATACACTGACATTGCAAGAAACCATTTTTGTGCTGTTGGAAATGAAAAAATGTCGGTGCTTTCAGATTCCTCTAGAGAATGAGAGGTCGGACGCTTTTGCCATTCCCTTTGTGACAGGTGCTGCTGGGTGATGTTTCTGAGGGTGAAGTGGTTGAAGATCTTAGGTCTTGTACCTCATCACCGTTACTGACAGAGTTTCACGTTTGCGGAGTGGCACGAGGCCAAATGTGGTATTTTTGTGGCATTTTTGTGGCATGCTGGCTGGTCGTGGTTAGGAGCCACGGCACAAGGGGCCTGACGGGGATCTCCTAGGTCACCGAATCCCCGTCATAAATCCACGCTTTGAAAAAGCGAGATCTTAGGGGCATCTCGAATTCTCAGATGCTGAGACGGGGACTTTCCGCCTCCCAGTGACAAGCACGTTCCCGCCTCAGGGCCTACAGCCCTTTTCGGACCCTTCTGGAAGAGGCGACCCTTCAGGAACGGCAGTAAGTAGGCAGCTTGTTGGGGCGGTGAGGCGGCCGGGGCGGTGGCGGGGCCGTGAGGCGGGGCGGGCCGGCCCGGGGCGGTGGCGGGGCCGTGAGGCGGGGCGGCGGCGAAGTCGCCGCGTCGTCCGCCTGCAGAGGGCTCTGTGACACCGCGTTTTCCCCGGCAAACTGCAGTCGGCGGCGGGAGGGGGGAAGGGAGTGCGGGGATAACGCTTCCAGCAGTCTGGTCGTAGTCTGGTAAACAGACTAGGAATTGTGGGCTAAGTCCTTTTCCTCAGGCTTTGCACCAAGGCTGAGATCAGATGACTCAGTCCGGACTCATTATTTTAATAGCCTACAGCTAGTTCACATAGCAGCGGGAGTCCACAAAAAAGGCATTTAATTGTTGAAACTCAAACTGGTACATTGTAACTGCAGATTATAGTATTCAAGATTAAGTGATTCAAGTAATTTATAAAGCTTTTGCACAAGCAAACTGAAAGTTAAAATACCGATATTGTAATAAAAAGTAAATAAAACATACTTTTGTACATTAAGACCCAATTAAAGAGCATGATTTCATTTAACAAACTTAAAATGGGCAGGTGATACTTGCCAACATTACTACAGCTGTGTTTTACATTAGGAAATTAATTAAAATAGTAATTTATACTTTTTTTCCACTTGCAAGTCTTAGGCCTTTCTGTATTACACCATCTATTTTTCTCTTCAGTCATTGTGTTACGGTGCATTTGTAATCCCACATAGTAGCCTGCATTGCAACCTTGGGGTTTTTTTCTTACCTAATGAAAAACCGTCTTTCTGCAATAACGCTGGCGAAGCAGATCAAACAGCGCGGAAGGAACTTCCCTGCTGTCTGCCTGAGAGGCAGCGCATTGTTAGTTATTTAGATGTCAGTCCTTTTCTTCCGCATCCTAGCAGGGTTTCACTGGTTTCATCAGATCACTCCGAGCTGGAGGTGGGAGGGTGGCGGCCGGCGAGGGAATTGTTTCTCTTAGACTGAACGAAACTGGGGGATTTACTGCTCTCACATACGTGCCTCACTCAATAGCACACCCCGAGACTAACAGGGACAAAATTTCAAAATGCAAATCAGTGGTCTGCTTTTATACCTCACAGATGAATAATGGGACCTCGGGAGTTATTCTTGATTCTTAGGTACTTTTTTTTTCTTTACCCCCCTAAACTACTGATACAGTGATTACATCATGAACTGCTAACTTTGTCAGTCATTTGCTCCTCCAGGCAAATCGGCTTCAAGTGTAGAAAGGTACATTTTAAAAATAGCATGTAATTACAGAAATGAGAGTTGTTTCTTCCTTTTGTATGAAAGAGCAAAAACGTGTATGATGGTTATCTTCTTCCTTCTCCGCTCTCCTTTGTCTATCTTTACCTGAACTTTTGTGCCTTTTAGGAGGTATCTTTCCTGTGGGCTATTTTACAGATGTGTGATTCATTGCAGCAGAGTCTGATGGGTTGGGAATGTTCACTTTGCCATTCTAATGGGGTTAGGTTGCTTGTAAGTTGCTATCGTCCTTCCAAACAGCACTCAATGCCTGAAAATTTGGGTTTATTAAGACCAGACATTTCACATTCCTAATGTTAAGATTGCTGCAATTTTTCCATTACAAGCTTTACTCCACCCAGTCCTCCGAATAAAGATTTACAAATCAGTTTTAAAGAATGCTTCTCCATCTAAACTTTCACTTACATTTTAAGCTTGAGAGAGTATATTCTGGGCTGAATGCTGTTTCTCAAATGGAGGGTCATATTCTCTGTCGGTGTTCTCCCAAACAGATTTAGGGGTTTAAAATCAAACAGTGTTTTCTAAGTGATTTGGTGTCTTTGCATTTAAAAGAAAATCAACATCTGTAGGTTTTAAGAATTAATTTATTATGCAGCTTATTGCCACAATTTCTTTATAGCATATTTTTGTTGAAGGGTTATTCTGGGTTGCTAACTGTATTGATGCTGCTGGAGGAGCCCCTGCAGACAGTATGTGATACATCTCTGGAAGACTGAACAATGTGTTGGTCAATGTGTTTGACTACTACTGTGTCAAATACCAAAGATTAACTTCTTTATGCAGATGGATATCATACATCTGTATAGCTAATAAGCAATGCTTTGTGATAATATCTATTTTTAAATTCTTGCTTGATGAATCTGTCTTTGGGTGTTGAATTTACAGAACTCAGTATGAAATGACACAAGAACACCCAGACATAAGGAACACTGCAGGAATAAAATATCTGACATTTCAGCTCCCTGCTTCTTAAAGCTAACAGTCCTTGAGGCGTCAATAAAACTAAACCAAATCCGATGCTGAAAGTCTGTGTCATGCATGCACAGATCTGTTTCTATGTAGGGCTGGCTGAAATAGTTTTTACATAAATAGTTATAATAAGCTCTTCAAGAAGGAAAGAGGGTGGATCAGTAATGGAAAAAAAAAATGATATTTTAGGTTAAGGACATGTGAAAGTAAAAAGTCCTACTGGAATTAGGCAATTTGACAATAACTGAAGGCTGTGCAGAGAGACAGAGCAGGGCTGGTACACTACTTAGTCCCACATAAGAACTATTTTGAGATTTGAGTCAAAATTAGGAGATACTGACCCTTTATTTTTATTCTATGACCATCTAAATTCTGTCGTCTTCAATGAGATTGGTAATTTACTAAAGTTTATAATTTCTACAAGTAAAAAGGCAAATACAGTTTAACTTTGGCACACTTTCCTCCCACTAAAATAAAAGTTACACTTTTACTCTGCCTTCAGGAATTTTGCACTTCAGTCATGTGACAGCATAAAGTACTCTAAGTCATAACATGTGATATAATAATATTTAAAGTATTTAACTTGAATAACTGATCAGTTAAGTTAGAGTATTACCAAAGAGACACCATCAATACTTTTTAATGTGAGAGTGTCTTTAGTCATTATAGCAACTTCATAAGAAGAAAATTAATCTCAGGCTTTGGTATTTGTGATACAAATTTAAAAACTGAGGGTGTGCATTTTATAAATTGTCTTTTTTAAAAAAGAATACTTTAAATACACAATTATTTTGTGCTTCACGTGGATGTCTGCTAAGATTCTCATTTTGGACTCAACATTTTATGGCTGTGTGACACTACATTATTCTTTTATATTAATGGGGGTATGCACTGAAATGTAAGGATCCTTGAGGTTATATTCAACAACTAATTAAGCAAGAATCCATAAAGTATCTGTTGTTAGCAGCAGGCAATGACTGGTTTGCTTGTTAATGGCCGTAAGCAAAGCCAAGGCTGACGAATGTCTTAATAAGCCTGTTAGTAAACGCAGGGAGGATGATTTCAGAAATGACAGCTGCTGCGTTATGCTAAAGGCAGGGGTTTACTGCAGCCTTTTGAAAATATATCCCAACTGCGAGAAAGGCCTCAAGTGTTTTACACCATCTGCGTGCTCCTTTTTTTGTCAATGACTAAACTGTGGAATGAGTTTGATAAGAACTAAGTTGATGTGGAGACAGAGCACAGCATAGTGAGAGCTTTGATCAGATTTGGTTAAGAGGGTTATCACAACTTTTTAAACCTATTTGTTTGTACCAGAGGTGATAATATCATGCCTAACAGTGATTGCCTTCCTGATAATTACCTCCTTGAAGTATTTCTGTTGCTTAACTATTGCCTCTTACTCCATGGAAATTACAGAATTTTGGAGCTGGAGATGAGTTATAGCTCCTTACTGCAAGTCACTCCTTTACTTCAAAATAGGGTGGAAAAAACTGGGGAAGGCGTGGGAGGGGAAAAGAGGTAGCGATATGTTTCTAATGTTTTGGAAATTACTATTGCTCACTTAAGCTGGTTTCTGTAAGCTCTAATTTTGTTCCTTTTAAACACAGAAATGTCATTTGTTTATTTTAACAACTGCAGAAAGATGATGTGGGCTTCTCCTCAAGTCCCCATCATCGGTCTAGAGGATAAATAATAAATTTTTGTCATGAATGAAATATCTAAAATCAGTCCTGATTGCATTACCATTCTAAAGTTATCTATCCACTGGGCACTTTTTTCCTGTCAATGTAAAAATTAATAAAATTAAGTCCTGGGGTTTGCATTTGCTGCATGATTTATGCAAAATCAAGAAAGAAAATTTTTTTTAACAATACCATATTGTTTAAAAAAAAAATTTCCTTCTTTGGAAGATTAAGAACAGAATACTAATTTCTAAGTAAACAGCTGTTTTTATGGTAAGGGGAAAAACAACACTGATTTTATTTTATTTTTTAAACAGTTTTTATTTTTAAATTAAAGATTACTTTGGTGCTCCGTGAAAAGTAGATATAGTACAATAAGTGATGCATGATACTAGCAGAATAAAGAAGGAAAAAAACCCAACCAAACAAAAAAAGTAATTCTTTTCCAAGAAGAAAATATTAAACCAAATATATTAAATAGATAATAAATAGATAATATGTTAGTTATAAAATGGGAATATAGGGCTTATGCCCAGTGTATGGATTTTATCTAACCTAAATATGAAATGTAGTTCTCACTAACTTTTTTTGTCTTTATATTCCTGAAATCAAGAGATACTAAATTCCTATTGAGTACTTTTAACACTGCTTGCATTGATTAACAGTGAATAAGCCCACGTATTTTACAGTATGAAAGTATATGGTTTGGGATGGTTAGGTAATTGCTGCTTTATTTTTATTCCATTTGAATGATAATAGATTATTTGGCATATCACCAACCAGCTCCATTTACATATGTTTAAATAAGAAATTACTTAATCTTCTGTATCAATTCTCCATGCTAGAAGCACAAAATATCTACTTGGTGGATATTTTATTGTGTTTTATTGTATCTTTTAAGAGTGTGAGAAGACCAGGTGATGAAAATAAATCCAGTGAAGTCTTGCTCATATAAAATAGATTTCTTGTGTGAATATCACTGCGTGTTATGTTTTAGTCTCCTCAGTGCTGAGGCCAAAATGCAATGCAAAGCCTGCTTTTAACTTTTTTTTTCAAGGTACATGTGCATCCTAATAATATCTATTACATCTGTTGAAGATGCACAGAGTCAGAAGAACGTGTATTACACTATAGCTGAGTTTGTGGTGATAATATTTATACATCTTAGAAAAGCAGTTTGAATAATGGAAGTCAGAGTCTTGTACCAGCAATAAATAATTCCCGAGACTAAAAAGAAATCTGATTCTGTCCTAAGATATTCATCAGTTTGTCATAAAAAATCCTTATTTAGGACATGAGGAAAGCTTTCAATAGATGAGTATGAGTACAACTGGTACTGAGAATGAACACTGAATTCCTTTGTAAGACCTAATCTCAGATGAACGTGCACGTTCAAACCCAATTTACATGTGTGGTGTTTCTATAATAAATCACAGAATATATATTGGTCTGAAACTGTGCTTTCCAGAAACTTAGAAGTGTCCTTTAATGATTTGTTTGATCTGCTTAGGGCCTGTTGTGAAATGTGATATAAATTTGGGGGGAGAACTGAGAGGGAATTATTACTTTGTGCTGTCTCTTTCCCATTTTTGATATTTTTTTTTTGTGACATCAGTAAAAAAATGACAAGCCGAAGGGAGTTTTGTTAAACGATATGTTTTTATACTATGCAAATACTCTGTAATGGAAATAGTGAGAAGGATTGTGTGTGATTATGCACACATCTTAATGGGGCTTTTTCACACTGTCATTTCTTTTTAGAGTTTTGCTTAAACTGTAACGGAAGGTCTCTAAAGAAAAAAAAAATGCCTGATAGCTTCTGTGAGGCAAGAGAGGTTTGTACAGAGCTGCAGAATACTTCTGTTTTCCCCGCACTACAAAGAATGGAATGTGAGAGTGCTCAAGGGTGTTCATCAAGTAATTTGTGTTAATGGATGGTATGAAATTTGCTCATATATTTATTTCCTCATTATCACATAAATAGTGTGGCAGGGCATTAGTGGGACATTGCTTGTCTCTGCTTTGCCCCGGTTTTGTGAAGTTCAACTGAGAAAAGCCTTTCATCCTTCCCAGGAGATGAGACAGCCTACTGCTGAACTCCCACCATTTAGCTTTCACCAGATTGCTCC
This sequence comes from Megaceryle maxima, assembly GCA_024605025.1. NCBI lineage: Eukaryota > Metazoa > Chordata > Aves > Coraciiformes > Cerylidae > Megaceryle > Megaceryle maxima. The sequence goes on along the minus strand of JANHGN010014880.1, from coordinate 4,262 downwards.
TTACCCAAATTCAAGTTCAGCTTAACAGTTGTCTCCTCTTCCCAGCATTAGCTAAAACAAACCATATTGCTTTATCTTTGCTTGTAAAGGCAGCAAAAGGTGCAGAGGACAGCTCCTGATGAAGGGGTTCACTAGTGTATTTCAGGGTCCACAGAGTCCCACCCTACTGAAATGAGGTCCAAGGTCCCATCTTGAGAAGCGGATCTTCCTAATCCCTCTTCAAAGTAGAGGTCTCCTGACATTTTAAAATAATGTATGACTAGAGGTGATTTCTGTCCTAGCCATTTTTTTTTTTTTTTCCCCTAAACACTCTTAATGTGATGAGGAAAACTGGGAGCTAAAATTACCATTCCCACCTCTTGCTACAGCACTGACAATAAATTATGTAAACATCTTGAGACAAAAATGGGAAAAAAAAATCGGGAGAAAAGCAGATATTCCCAACACCCTGCTCTGATAGGTGTAAAGAGTAGCAGAAGAATGAATGTGCCACTTCCAGTGTGCAGTTAAACTAGCCTGTGCCCTGTCAAGTAAGCTTGACCACTTTTCATTTAAATATGATTCAACTGGAAACAGGCAAACATGAGTATGAGATGAATGGTGCTATGAGTATTTTTCCATCAATTTCTGTGAGATAACTAGAAAAGGTCAGAACTAATTCTGTTCTGCTGTCTTTTCCTGTTGCAGTTTAATGCAGCTTGTCAGTGGAGAGGCACAGGACAAGGTATATATGTTACTGTCAGGTAGTGCTATCTCTTTTTTTTATGCCGATGTGCAACTGGACAGTGTTGTGGAGCAGTCCTGGGCTAGAGTGTCTCTGTAGTGTAATCTGTTTTGAAAGCTCAGAGTAATCACCTTTTCCTCTCTTGTGTGCATGTGCAGTAAATGGAGAATGATGGACTTGTGATTGCATCATCTCTTCTGTCTGGGGACTAGATGGTGAAGAAACCGAATGTAGAAAGCTAATATTCAGATGCCCCAGGGAAGCTGTGGTGCACCTTTTTCACTGTCTGCATAAATGTCTGTGGCCATAGAAACAGATCTGGTCCAAGCAGGGCTGACTTCCTGCACCGGAGAGCTGCAGCAGCAGGGAAGAGGAGGGAAGGGCACCTCGTATCCTTATGACCATTATTAAAAAGATATATTCTGAAGGGCAGCCTGTTTGGTTTTTTTCCCTTTCAAGTGAAAAAGGAAGTAAAAATTTGCAGTTTATTTGCAGCTCACTTACATAACTGCCCTTACTCTCAGTCTGGGTGTATGCGTCCAGAGCTCTTCAACTGTCTTAGATTTCTGTATAGTGAGTTATATGGTAACCTAATTCTGACATCACTATGTAAGTCATACTGGTACACTATCCTGTACTCAGTACACACTACTGGCCGAAGGAAATTTCTGGGAGAACGTGTTCTGCTTCTGTTCATTCTTGATTCCAAAGCTTTTGGGGGCAACAGAACTTAGAAACATTGCAAATGTTTGATTCAAAAAGGCTTTTTTTTTTTTTCATGTGAATATCACCTCTGTTTTTTGTGGCTTTTTATGTTGGTAACAACAGCTAATGCTGTTTGTATTACATTGCCACCTATATGGAAGGTTGTACAACAGTTTCCATTATAACACTGTTTCAGTTGCTTTTATTACGTTGCCAACATTCATCTGTTTGGGCTAAAATTTTCCATGCTGGGTGTCTCCTTTAGGCTTAATTTCTTGGGAAAGGTTCAATAAAAATACTTGAACCATTCCAGGGAATGAGAGGAGGGGGAAATACTATATTTTGTTCATGTTTTATTAAAGTTGCTGCGAGCACTTGATTCAGAAGTCATTGCACCTATGTGTTTCAGAGCAGAGAATTGAATTAGAAAGAAGATGAAAGGGTAAGGAAAGAAAAAATGGGGGTAGAAGAGATTTCTTTCTAAGCTTCTAAGAAGTGAGCTCCTTCCTGATGTTCTGAAACATCTGCAAGAAAGCAAAGAAACTCCATGCTTGTCAAAACAGGGTCAATGAGTGGCTGGGAACTGAATGATTCTCCTTGTTTCACTATGCCAATGTGGTATGTTGGATTTGGAGAGAGAGGCTTATGAGGTGTAAACACAATCCTGTGCAACTAGGAAAATGACTAAAATTTCTGTAGTGGTGACAGTGGAGGGGCAGGGCTATAGGGAGTTAAGAATAAGCATTTGAAAATAGCAGATGGATCTGAAGATGGTGGGAGAGACTATTAAGCAAGGATATGGGATTTAACCTAAGTGATCTTACAGCAGCCTTTGTTAGTTACAGTTCATTTTCTGTTTCCCACACTTGTGCATTTAAATGAGGCAGGGAAAATTGTATGCGGTCATGTAATTCAGAGACCAGTATTCAAGTTTAGTTCCAGCCTGTTTCTTTTTCTGAAGCACTTGATGTTGCAACCATAATGTACTTTCAACATGAAAATTAAAGCCTTAGTTGGAAATGTCATTCCATGCCCATTGTTAAAATACTTCATTGCAACCTTTGAAGAACACCACCATAGCTGGGGTACCGAGGCTCGTGAAGGGCCTAGACCACAAGTCATGTGAAGGAACTGGGGTTGTTTAGTCTGGAGAAGAGGAAGCTGAGGGGAGACCTCATCACTCTCTACTACCTGAAAGGAGGTTGGAGTGAGGAGGGGGACAGCGCCTTCTCCCTGATGATGTGTGACAGGACCAGGGGGAATGGATAAGAGCTGCACCAGGAGATGTTTAGGCTGAATATTAGGAAACATTTCTTCACTGAAAGGGTTATCAAACATTGGAATGGTCTGCCCAGGGCAGTGGTGGAGTCGCCATCCCTAGAGGCATCTAAATGGCGCGTGGACCTGGTGCTTCGGGACATGGTTTAGCAGTGAGCTTGCAGTGTTGGGCTGAAGGTTGCACTAGATGATCTTGAAGGTCTCTTCCAACCAAAGACATTGTGTGAATTTCCTATCTGTAGACGGGGAGCTAAGGTCCAAAGCAGCTTGTGTTTCACCAGCTTACACAGGACTGTTTCATAAAGTGGGCATCTCTGTTTCCCAAGATTATGAGCCGTTTTGTTTACACCATCTTAATTTCCTGCTCTGACAGAGGGGTTGGACTAGATGGTCTTTCGGGTCCCTTCCAACCCCTAACGTTCTGTGATTCTGTGATAGTTAGACACAAGTATAATACTGCATTTCAGTTAAAATGCTGAAAAATGGTTTATTTTAATCCATTCAGGGAAGTTTCCTTTACAAAGCCATAGCACTACTAATGCTTCAGCAAACATTTATGGGAGTATTTGGATCTGAAAAGGTTAATTCCATATTTTGAATATCAGGAAGTGAAATCCCTAACAGACTCTGTCTTGTATTTCTCTCAGGTTTGCAATATAGACAACAAATGATGTTTTGGTGATGCTTAGCCCAAATGGGAGCAAGTTAAGAGGACAGGGAGAAGCTTCAGCTATAACTTCATTTTTCCCCCCTATTTTCAGCTATAACTTCTAATTTTCCTGATTTTTATGGACTTCAGCCAGACTAGTTAAGGCTCAATATTATTTTATCATTGTTATATGTGGCTTATTTTATTAAATAGCCACATTCGTGCTGCTGTTTTTAATATCTCACACTCAAAGTATCTTCCAAATTCTTAAGGATTTATAATGTTGCCATAATATTTTCTTAAGGAATAAGGCTTCCCATCCAGAAGTAAGCATGCATCAAATTCCAAGAACGAGTGAATTAGACATTTCCTAGTTAAAGGAAAGCAAATGTGTACTGACTGTTCATTTTATTAAGATCCTTTTACTTCTTTTTTTCTTGAATGAAATGTAGACTAGTATATGGGGACTGATTTGTCATCTTGCACCCTTTTTTGAGAAGAGAAATTTAAAACTGAGCTGTTACTATGGATATCTGCTTTTTAAATATTAACTTCATAAAAATGCCATATCAGGGTTTGACATGATGTATTGTCTCTGTTCAAAGACAATAAGCCATCATGTCATATACCTGTTTATGTGTGCCTGTGGATTGTGTGTTGATGTTACGTATCATGACAAAGATCCATTGATAAATGCCTTCAGGACAGGATACATCTTTATTGCTCTAATCGTACTTAAAATTGTATGCCACAGTGTTTTGAGGCTGTGTTAAATTACACAACTCTCTTTAGTAGAAGAGATGGATGTCTGTTATCTAGGCCAAGTTTTTCTTTAGTATTTGGCACAGATGCCTAAAAATGCTTCCCCCCCCCCGAGCCGCCCCCCCCCCCCCCCCCCCCTCCCCC
>JANHGN010014879.1:0-39173 GCA_024605025.1 Megaceryle maxima | reverse complement strand
CTGGTATTGCTGCTCCTTGCCGCGCTTGGCATTGCCGCGCCTGCCATTTCTGGGCCATGCCACGCCTTGCCGTGACTGCCCGCTCCTTGTCGCATCTGGGCTTGCCACCCGCCCCGTTTCCTTGCCAGGGTGGTACTTGCTTGTTGAGTAGCCCTCACCTCATCCTGGTCACCCTTCCCGCGGGGCCTTCCCTACCGAAGGTAGCTGTCCGGGGAGGGAGCAGGAGGACCTCGGGTGGATGCTGGGGAGAGGGTTGCTCTCCCCCTACACAGGGCCTGTCCATGGAGGAGGGAGAGTTGCTGCGTATGGGACTGGTTTGGACTGGGCTAGTGGGAAGTGGAGCAGTTTGCATCTCCCGCAGAGCTCAGAGGCTTGTGGAGATGCATGGCACTTGGCTTCTGCAGTTCCTGTGTCCCTTCTCATGATGAGCCAACTCTAGAAATGGATCAATCCTGTAAACAATTCCTCTCCCCGTGGGGTGCTGTGAGCTCTCCTGTCCTGCCAGTTGTGGGCGCCAGTTGTGGGCACCAGCTGAGCCTTGTGTGCCAGGTTGAGCTGGGTGTCCAGTAAGGGTATTTCCCAGCAAGTGTGCAGTGCTGCCCTGCCTGAACACTGACCCGCATTGCCGAGCTGCCAGAGAACATCATGCCTCTTCTTCCTGAGGTGGGGGGAGTTGTTTACAAAGCGACAGCCTGTGTCTCAAATGGCTCAGAAACTCATCCGGGGATGAGAGTCATTCATTTTTGGCTTCATTTTCAAGCATTTTTCAAGCTGTCACAGCTTGGCAGGTCTGTAGCTGCAGTGTCAAGATTTAGAATTATTCTGTCGGTAATTGCTTTCTGATTCATCAAAATGATAGATGAGAGGGAAAATGACAAATAATCACAAGTCGGGGATCTTCAAGGATATCCCTAAAAATGTGACTGGAGAAGCGTGGCATGCGCAAGCCCCTTCTCAGGAGGTCACCTTTGCTGTCAGAGCATTCACAAAGAAATTCTCTTAAATTCAGAGTTGGAAAAAAAACCCTAGATAACTGGAAAACAAGACTGCGAGCCAAACTGCAAAGGTGGTTTTAGATAATTCAGTCTTTGGCCCTTTTTGCTGATCCTGAAAGCGGGTGTTGTCACCTCAAGGTACTAGCAACTGTCCTTTCCAAGAGTGCTAAAAGCTTCTGTGCTTAACTTCCCCACCTGAAGAAGGGTGGTGTGCTCTGATGTGTGTTTTCTTCCCTCAGCTATTCCAGCTTGTCTACTAAAAGCTATTACTGCTCTCCTACTCGTAGCCTCAGACTGGCACAGCTAAAAGTGATCTCTTACTTGTCTTGTTCCCTTAGTTACATTTACAGAGAACCACTTTGCCACAAGTCCCTTCATATTCAGCAGTGTTGTGGGAGTTGTGTGGTTACATCTCTTACTTCCCCCCCCCCCCCCCTTTCCTTTAAATGTTGAAGGTGGGTGACTCATCATAACTCCAGCAGATTTTTCTCAGTGATCTCTTATTTAGCACAGTGCATCGAGCAGAAGATGTATCACAGAGTCAGAGAAGAGCTGGTGATATCAGCATGGATTTTAAAAGAAGAGAACATGGCAGTTGCTCGTTGTTTGTTTCAGTTGTAAAAAGGTTCATGGGCTGTCTCTCTAAAACCAGAGTGACCCTGCGTAGGCTTGCATACTGGAGGCACAGGCCTCTCCCACGCTTCCCCCCATCGCTGTGCCAGGGTACCTTTCTGCAACTGGTTTTCTTTTGATAAGGGAGTGTTCCCTACCATGATGGATGCCCTTTGTGGAGGCTGTTCTCAGATGCTGGGTGTGTGGCTTGGCTCATTGCTCTGGACAGAGGGCAAAGAGACTGGTAGGAGCAAAAGATAAAAAAATGGAGAAAATATTCCAACAAGATGTGAGTTCACCTCAGCTGGAGCAGAACAGCTTTGTTTTGCAAGAACCAGTGCTTTTCAAAAACATTGCTTGTTGTTACTTCCCTTCCTAAACAGACAAAAGTTTGTGGACTGCAGCGGTGGCTGCAGTTGGTTCTGGAGATGTATGTGCCATTTGTACAACACACTGTCTTCAGAGGGCTCAACAAACCTTGAGTGCAAATCATGGCTCACCAGGACAATTGTCCTTTGTCTCTAGGCCTGTGTGCATGTCTTTGCAGGGGAAAGGAGGCAGAGAGGCCAAGGGAGCTTCTGAAGGCTGCCGATGGTAGGGAGGGAATGCCTGTTATTTGTCTCACAGCCTCGCCTTGCTGCCTTGGACTGTAGATGGAGCAGTGCGCTGCTGTTTGTAGCACTGATGGGGATTTTGAACTTGCTCATTAGCATTTCTACAAACGGTGGCTTTTTGCGATTTTGTGGTGTTATAGAGAAGGGTTTGGCACTATATTAGGTAATGCAGGGTCTTTGTTGCATCTTCTGTTAATCTTATTTTAGATCTAAGCAGCGCATTTGAGCTATTTCAGTGGAAAGAAGAATGATCCTGTGGAAGGACATTGGTCTGGGAACAGGCCAACTTGACTTGCATTTCCATTTCTGCAGTTCTCTGGTGTGTGAGGAGGGCCTTGTTGCTAACCGCTCTGTGCATGTGTAATTGTACCTTAAACAGAGCTGGTTGTGCTCAGCCTGCTTTGTAAGGCTCTTTCAGATAACAGCTCAGGAATCAGGAATGCTGTTATTTAGTTATTTGCAAACACAGATAGGAAAGGGTTGTTTAACCCTGTGTGCCATCCTGCTGCTCCTGAGATCTCCTCTGGATCCTCATCTGATTCTCTTTTGATCCAAGCAGCTAATGCTTGTGGTGCATCTCTCCAATAGTCTATGGGCTGGCAAGGAAAGGAGACACTGAAGTACTCGCTTGCATTGTGTGGGCACCTGCCCTCAATTGTGCTGTTCATAGAGCACTCGGGTTTGCACTAATAATGCTCAGCATGTTCCTCCCTGCTTGTCAAGTGCCTTCTTTAATATGAACAGTTCGGGCATGTCTGTGCAGAGGACTTCCGGAGGCTGATGCTCATTGAGAAATCCAGGCTGCAGATAAAACTTGTCTTGTTTCTATCCAGCCTCCTGCCATTGCCAGTGATTTCCCTTTTTGTAGTTCTGGTGCAGCCTTCTACCAAGCTGCTGTGCTGAGAACAAGACAGCATTGCCTAAGGAACGTGCTTTTCCCCCTTGGTTTGTGGAATAGAAAAGCTGATAAATGGCTGTGCTGTGGTGGCTTCTTGTTTGGGCGTGCAAGTGGCAGCTTGATCCGCTGCCACATCTGGGTTTGTTCTGCACCAGGATGGTGAAGGTGTGGGGCTGATGAGGGAAGTTCAGGATTGTGTTGGAGGTTGGGAGACCCACTGGGGAGCTATCCTTTGGAGGAGTCTGTTGATGAGCTTTGAGGAAAAGTCACTGCTTTGGAGCAGGGGCATTCAGCATGGCTTTGGTCTGTGTTGCTATTCCCCTGAAACCCCTTTGTAGCAATCAATTATAATAAAGTATTCTTAACTAGATGAGTGGTGACTAGTATGTGTGGCCCCCAGTAATGCTAAATCCACCATGCTTTATAATCAGGTTTTAATGCCTGGGGTATTTTGCCTAAAAATAGCAAATAAAGAATATCTGTTATAGGAAGTCTAAATCGGAATGAAACAAATGGCTCTAATCTTTCCCTCTGTTTCAGAGTGAAGGATGCCGAGGAAGAAGAAGCCCACAGAGGGTCTGGATTCTCGATGTCAGGATGGGGAGGAAGAGGAGGATGAAAAGAGGAACCCAGCCAATGCCAAGAAGAAGCGCAGTTTTGTGGATGCATTTATTGTTATATCTGACAGTGAAGGAGAGGTCAGTGAGTGGCGTGTGGTGCTCAGAGCCTGTGCTGGGCGCTGCTGTTGCAGGAGAGTGCCCAAGCGTTCCACACGGTGTGTGCCGTGTCAGGCTTGGCACAGAGGGTATTGTGCTGTTCCTTTTCTTACATAAAAGATGAATCAAATCCTATTTGACTAGGAAATGAATGGTGTGCTTCGTGAGGGTGAGTTATGAGTCTAGGATTTGATAACCAAATCCTCTCAGAACTGAATTTGAAACATAATTTAAAAGTAACCTTTCCTCAATCCCTTTACAAATCTTTTTTTCATAATTTTTATTTGATTGATTTCCAGCTAAACCATGGAAACATGATTCTGTATTATGTGCAAATAGATAAGAAAATGTTTCAGAACACAGGCTTGTGAGTAGCTCAGGCACAGCTGGTGTCTGGTAAACTGATCCTGAATTACAGAAGGCTGAATTTCTAACCACTTCCATTGGGTGTCAAGGTGAACTGCAGTGTGGGTGTGCCTGGCTAAGACATAAAGGCTCAAATCCCTGATCCCTGTTGTCATCTTTCAAACATCAGCCTTACCCTAAAAGATTGAAATGTCTGCACCCTGGTGCTGGGATGAGTGCAGGAACGCCTGCCTGGGGGAAACCCTGAGAATCTGTCCTCCACTGAGTGAGGTATACAAGAGGAAATTATTAGAATCATTTTTTTATGTGTGACTGTTAAGGCTTTGCTCTGTCTTGCCGATGACTGGGGATCCTAAGCCGCTCTTTGTAATTCTGCCATTTTAAAAAGCATTTCATTTCACTCTCAAGCTGTAGATCTTAAATCAAGTCCCTTTCGCTCCCACATTTGCAGCGTGCTTCTACACAATAAGGTGATTATCATGTGAGGAGGGGAAGAGCACTAAACAGTAAAAAGCTGTAGGGCAAATGATATTGGATGTTTTTTCTTCACATTGTCTGAGTTCTTTCCCATTGGGAAATTCCCTGAAAGAAATGGAACATATGGCAGTAATAGTTCAGTGGGGTTAAACCCTTAGCTCTGCAATATGCTAAGTTAACTTCAGATGTCTGCTGCATCACTGGCCTTTATTGTGAAACCTATAAGGAAAAAAGAAATCAGCAGCTATAAGAGCTGCTGCAGTACATAAAAGATCAGGACCTGTTATTGTCTGCAATTATTCATCTCAATGTGCACGTATCTGAAAAAGAGGAAACAAACGTCTCTTAAAACACATCTATAAAAAGGTTAGGCTCCCTGACTGTTCTGTAAGTTTGTCTATAAACAATAAATTCAGATGGCATAATCGGTCATATTACAGAAAAGGATATGCTCAGAGAGGCCGTTAAAGAGCCAATTAGGTTCTGTTTAAGTGACAACAGTTCAGTCAGTTGAATGAGTGGATTTATTCAGTTCAGTCTCTCTCTGTGAGTCATCAGCTTCCAGATCCAGTGCCACAGTCTCTTGTCATGTTGTTTTCTGCAAAATCAAACCCAAAAATGTGATTTACTTGGGATCTCAAAAGAAAAAAAACTGTCTGGCTTCTTTAACTGTCTCAGCTCTTCAGTGTACATCAAGCTGAATTTCAGTTTCGAACCTTGTAACTGTTGTTCTTGCTCTAGTAAGACCTCGTTAGGTGTTCAAGAAGAGGTGTGGGAAGCTCAGATCAATAGCAATTTTAGAGAACAATACATTCTCAATTAATCTTGCATCTGTTAGGACATGGTTCCTTATGAATCAAAAGCTACAAGGACAATTTGGGCATCATTGATTCGATGGCTTTCTTCCTTGGCAGTCTTTTGGCAGGTATCTATAGAATAAGTCCCTAGTTCTGCTTCCAGACCAGCAGATCTTGTAGCAGCTGCACCTGGAAAGCCTCCAGCTTCTCACTTTTGATGATCTTTGGCAGACTGCCTCTCCCAGGAATTTTTCAGTCATGCTAGATTATCAAGCTCATCCATGTTATTTTGCCAAATTTTCTTTCTTTGCTCATGTCTGTGCTGTGGCATCTGCAGAGCTGCATCAGAGGAAGTTTTCTGGACATGGGGCTTTCTGATCTCTGCTATATATAATCCTGGATTTGGGGAACACTTCTTTTTTTTTTGGGGGGGGGAAGGGCTGGACAAAATAGGAAAAAATAGGAAGAGTCTCGCTGGCTTTGTGGAAATGAAGAGATGACCTTCTTTGTGCAGGCTGTGTCTCTGAAAATGCAGACACAACAAACGAGCAAAGCAGTTCCCGGCTTCCTTGGCTGTTTAAATCTTGCAGGGAGTTGGTTGATTATACCAGAAGATGGGTGGCCATTCACAAATACACAATATTTCAAATAATGTGCAGCAATGCTCTTCTCCAAGCATACTGATTCCTGGTCTGTCTTGTGAGCCTCCTGTTTCATTTGGCCTGTTGATAAAGACCCTTAGACCCCCAAGGTTTTCTGAAGTAATGTCTGAAAGATGATTGTCACCTACAGGAGGTCTGGCCAAACATGAGCATTGAGCACAGCCACAGGCCAAGCAGTTGTGCCAAGCTGCTTGACTGATCTGCAGCCTTTAGTGCAGTTGATCCCACAATACCACTGATCTCCTGTGGGACCTTTCAGAAGGGTCCATTTTTTCCCGGGTAGATCCTTTGAGAGTACCTCCCCTCCACTCAGAGAGTTTGCACAAAGTCTCACAGGCTCTTTCTGCCAGATTCATCATCTGTGCCAGCCCCTGCGGAACATGACAAGACTCCAGGGTGATGGTGCTATTTCTTCATGGCATCCACAGCCTGTCTTTCCTTTGGCGTGGATCATCCCTTTGCCTGAGTATTCCCATGTTTGGAGATACTTGCATTCTGGGTAAAGAGCAATGTGAGTTGGTGTTCGACATCAGATGTTGGTTTTGGTAGAAAGAGGGGAGGTGTTTTGGGGAATTGACTGGAGAATCTGGCCATTGCCTTGTCCTGTTCTCCATCAGCTGTGGCAGTGGGCACTCACCTCAGGACCAGGCATGACCTGAGGGACGTCTTGCTATGGAGAAGATGATGCTGGAAACATCACACCTAGGATGGCAGTGCCCACCTCACACCACTGACCATCTGAATGAAGCAGAGCCTCATGGGAGTACTGCAGGAGTGCTCTGCTGTCCCTGTGGGCTCTACCATGGCGCTGAGGGACCCAGCGTCTCCAGCTCCCAGAGGAGAACACAATGCGAGTGTACTCTCCAGGAGGCTCCATGGCTCTGCTTTGCTCACTCCTTGGAAATCAGGTTGGTCTGAATCCAGGCTCCTGATGGCCCAGTAAAGGCCTTTTTTTCTACAGAGACCTCTCTCCCGTATGTCAGGAGCTACATGTCTGGCACAAGTCCTGTTGTGTGTTGTTCAAGTCTCCACTTCCAGCAGGTTTGTTCTAATGAGCTGAAAGAGCAGAGCTGAAACACATTCTGAACTGAAGTCAGAGTCTAATAAAGTAGGGTGTGATATTAATTTCAGCAGCAGCCTTGGCTAGAGCCAAACGTGGCACTTCCAACATCTAATTGGCTTTTAAAAATAAATTAGTCTGGTTTTCATCTGCGTATTTCCCATGCAGGACATGCGGTGTTTGGCTGTGGCCTATTGTTAGATGGTCCCAACTGCCACTGAGCAGTAAAATTACCCAGACCTTTTGACTTTGTAGTCTGCAGTGATAGTTATGGAATGTTCTTCTGTAGCCTTTCCTTCTCTGAGTCAGTAGAAGCTGATTTCTGTGGTTTACGATGTGGATTTGAGGGAGCAGGATGTGGGAGGCTGGCTACTGGCTTCCATTTATGGGCTTTTAGAAGAAAGTGGAGCTGTATCTGTTTCTGCTGGCAGAGTCGGGTTCTCTTAAGTATGTGCAAAAGCATTTTTAAAATGGGAATTTGATTTCCTGCTGTCTGATGAAACCAAGCAGGTTAAAAAAATCAAGGAAGAAGAATAGTGGCTGCCTTCCACTAAATGTGTAGGGAACTTTGAAACCAGTCTTTTTTTCTTGATCTGTGTACAATGCTGACAGTGAAATTGCTCATAAGAGAGCATCATAAATTAAACTGCAGAGCCTGATACACAGGAAGAGAATTTGGATTCCTTCTGGCCGCTATGCTTTAAACTGACAGCAGAGGAGGGGAGATGCTATCTGGGCTGGCACTGAGCAGAGGTGCACAGCTCCCACCTCTCCTCCTCTCTATTAATTAGTTTCCCCTGGAAGTTGCATGTTGGAGATGACCTTGTAACTAAGAATATTGGCTGCAGTTTGGGAATATTTTAATTGATTAAGATTATTTTTGGACTAGTGATCTTATTAGAAAGGCAGTTGGTTGAGTGGCCCCCTGAGTTCCTATTATCCTTGTAGACAGATGAACATTAAAAGGTTGGGTCAGAAAGAGCAAGCCCTGTTGTCTTCTTTGAATTTTCTTGGCCCCTTCTGCTTCTACTATCCATGCCTGCATTTATGCAGAGCACTCTGGGGCCTGCAGGGCTCTCTCCCAGCAGAGGTACAAACAGCCATAAATCCTAATTAAAAGGTGTGTTTTATTTTCTGGCTTTAAAAATAAAGAAGACTTAAGAATTCTTGGAATTGAGATGTGTGTGTATATTTTGGTCCATCAGGATTAATTGGATTTGCTTCAGCAGTTCACTGTACTGTGCCTGTTCAGTAGAACGCTGCTAAGCAATTCAAACATCATTCTCAAATGTATATGGTTCATACAACACGTGTCCTGCAATAATGTTGCTCCTGCCACTGTTGTAAATGTTGAGATTCTTCGGGACTCAGCCCAGGGAACTGAGATGTGTGCTCGGCTGTGCGGTGAAACTGGGCAGCAGCCCAGCACAGGGCATGGCATCCCCTCTAGAGCCCTGGAGGTGTCTGAGCCCCGTCTTGTCTTATGGTGCATGTTGCAAATGTGTCTATGCACAGAGCAGACAATGGCAGCCGTGGAAAGTTCGCTGTGCTCATAAATCACACCCATGCCCTGGAAGAGAGCTGCAGATGAGTGTCAGGGTTGACCTTCCAGCAAGTGCAAGAGTGATGAGGGGAAGATTGATGCCTAAAGAGGAGAGCTGGGGATTTACAGAGCCTGCTAGGATTAAACTGCCCCTGTCTTAAGCTAGAGTAGGTTTAGTGCTGTTAGACGGGGCTTTGAGGGAGACTGGGAGAGCTGTTGCTTAGCCTCATCCAGTATATAATCCTAGTGTGATCCCACAGACAGTTAAGGTGGGAGCTGCCTACAAGGTCAGCGTGGGGATGCTGCTGTGGACCCAGGCAGAGTGATTCCAAGCAGGAGAACCAGTGGCTTATGAAAAACCTTGGAGAAAGGTGACATGCCATGGCCCTGGAAGAGCAAGGATTTCACATGCTTAGTGTGGGCTAGGCAGGCTCAGAAGTAGAGAGCATCCATCTTCTAGCAAGAGAGAATCTGGCTGTGAAGCAGCCTTTTGGAGACACAGTGGCAGACCTTAGGAATGGAGTACCAACAGCAGACTGGGTGGGGAGGAGAAGGAATCAGTTTAAAGAAGAAACCCTTAGGTGTGAGCACAAGTGTGTGTGTGTGTGGACTTGTCGAGCATGATCGCTGCCTTACTGTGAGCTGATTCTTCTTAAATCAGTGGAAGTGAGGAATGGTGTAGGTATTAGGGCATGTAAAAGCTGTAATGTATTAGAGTTTCAGGAAACCACTTAGGATTTCAGGAACCACTTAATAGTATGTCTTGCAAAAATCTTAGTTGGATAAATAATTCAATTTGGTCTAGATACTAACGTTCCTGGATTGAAATCCTGCTAAAAGACTGTTAGCAAAAGCTGGTGATGAACAGAAGAGAGGCTTATTTGGGGGAGATGTAAAGCTGAGGCCAAGAGGATCAATATTAGGTCTCTGTGTGTTTTAACATCCTCATTAATGATCTGTAAGAGGGAGCAAGTGGTGTACACACATTAATAAAATCTACAGATAACACTAAAACTCAGTGCAGAGGTGCAGTCCGAAGGACTTCACAGGTTCAGAAACACCAGCAACGAATGCCAGAAATTGATTACACTTGATAATAAGCAGTATATCTTTGCATTAAAGTAGCCCAAGCCCCATGGCCCACCTTGGAGCCCTGCTCCTGGCACAGGAGGTGATTTGAGGCACTGTGTGGCCAGCTTGCCATGAGTTTTATGGACAGAAAATACAATTGCAGCTGTGGGTAGAGTTTTGTGAAGCCCTGTGATGGCCAGGCGTGGCTCTCCTGCCCGAAAACCTGGGTTTGATTCTAATCCTACGTGATTTAGAGAGACAAATTGGAGGGGGTCCAGTACCAGCCTTCAGTCATGTGTACACCCTTGCTTAAGCCGTTAGGACAGCAACTTGCATAAATGTGTGCCAATTAAGCCTGTGACCATTCTTGTTGCAGTACGTGTTCTTAAAGCAGCAAGCACTTAGGTTGTTTGTGTGGATATTATTCCAGGAGGCATCAAGATGACAAATTTCTGAAGCATTCAAGCTTCAAAAATGAACCACTTGTGTCAGTGCAAGGAGAGAACAGCACCAGCAGTAAACAGAGATGCCTCTATTGGGGCACCTTAGCATGGATCCCCCCAAAATGATTATGATTCTAGTTTTGGTCACATGAAATTGTCTGGGCAGAGTACTATAAGGTGTTTGGCAGGAAACAGCCCTGGCTTACAGGTGTGCCCCATTCAGTTAAAAAATATTTTATTTTTCTGTTTTGAGTGCTTCCAAGTATTGCTGTTTCAGCAAGGCCAAACAAATTCTCTCTGAAATCATGGGCAGCAGGTGCAGTGCATGGTGGTGGCTGTCATGAAGTCTATTGTCTCTCTTACTTCTCTGTTTATGCCAGTCTGTAACTTCTTGCTTGTCACACAGCTTTTAATAGTTACAGAATGTGCTTGAATTATGTTTGAAATTCAAATTTCACACAAATAGAGGCTTGTTCTTGAACCAGTGTTTGTGTCTGAGTAGTTGGGGGGAGCTAGCTAGTAGTATTTCTTCCATATTGTATGAACTTACCATATTTTTTTCCATTACAGCAGGAATTAAAGGAAGAGAGCGGATTGCAAAAGAAGAGAACAAAACAGCAGCTGGATAGAACGAAGTTTGCTGCTAAAAGAAAAATTGCACGTAAGTCTCAAGTGTGGGGCTGGGCATGTAAACTGGTGCTGGGCAGCGTCTGCTGTTTGTGTTAGAGATTATTTCCCTTGCAGAAAGGCTGTGATGTCGTTGGGGATGCACGGCTCTTGGACAAGACCCTTCTCAGGGGTAAAATCTGCCTTTCTGAATAGGCACACTGTCACTTGTTTTCTCCCCAGGCAACGTGCACACTGACTGGAGCACTTCCAAAATAAGCGTGCGAGGGTGTTGGTACCTCACTGGGTTTCAAAACTGTTCGGAGCCAATCTGAAAGCGCTGTCAGTCACAAGCTGCTTTCCCATTCGGGCCCCTCTGCTGCTGTCTTTCCCTGAAACATCATGATGCTCTGACCTGACAGTCTCAGCTCAGGAAAGATCTGAGTTGCAGCTGACAGTTCTCTGAAATCGTTGGCTTGTAATGCGGGGGCAGCCGGAGAAAGCCGGCAACGTTGGGCATCATAAGGAAGGGTGTTAAGAGCAAGAGATTTGCTTTACGTCATTTCGCTGTTATATAAAGTGTTGGTGCACCCACATCAACAGCGCTGTGTGCAGTTCTGGTCTCTGCGTCTCAAGGACACTGGAGTTGGGGGACGTCCAGGGAGGGGCAGCCCAAGCCATGAAGGGCAGGTAGCTGCTGCCCTATGAGGAGCTACTGTGAAGCCTGGGGCTGCTCCGTTAGGAGAGTAAGGTGGGGTCAAAGTTCACATCAGGAAGGCCGTGCTTCAGCTGAATGTGTAGCTGTTGTTTACCAGCTCCTGCAGCCAAGGTGCAGTGGGTGGAAATAGCAGGAAATAGATAAGGTTTAAAACAGGCAAAGGAAAGCACATGGTGAACTCCTGAAGTCTTTCACAGGAGGTTGTGGAGGGATCAGTACCAGCAGCTTTAATAAGGGATTAAATACATTCATGGACAATAGATATATAAGCAGGTGCTCAAGGGAATGGGCTGGGATATTCCCGCCCATATTCCACAAACTGCATTTCTGAATTCTGGGGATGCAGAGGCAGAAGGGACTGCTGAGTGTGGCTGGGTTTGCCCATACGCATGGTACAGTGTCTGGGCAGGCAGGACGTTGCTCTGCCCAGTGGCTCTGCACCCACATTCCAGTGCTCTGCAAGGCAGTGTTGTCTGTCTAAGGTGTTACATTCAGGATGTTTTAAAATGGGAGAGATGCTGTTTTCTGCAAAACTCTAAGCCATCACTGAAGAAAATGGAGCATGCTGGTGCTCCGCAAGCAGCAGCAGTTGGACTTCTCAGTCCTCAGAGGGCTTGTGTGAATTAAATGGTTTTTAATAGAGGCCTAAGGCCATAGAATGAAGCAGCCTGTCTCTTTGTCGGAGCCGAAACCCACTGTGTGTGTCCTGTGTTGAACAAGTAAGATAGCAAAGGCAGAGATGGGAAGAGTTTTTGTTTGTTTGTTTGTTTGTTTGTTTGTTTGTTTTTTTCCTTTTTCACCCAAAAGAAACAGAATGCCAAATAAGAGCTGAAGCCCCCCTTGGAGATGCTGTTACAATGTGACCAAACATATGGCCCTGAAAACAGGGAGCAGTTGAAGCTGGATGTTCTCATGGCATTGTTGAGCATGCTGGGTTTTGGGAGCTGGTGCTGTGCAAAAGGTGTTTGGTGAGCTCTGGAAAATCCGCAGGAGGCAGGGCTGGCTCTGTAGCCATTGTATAAGGGGGAAATTTTACTGCCTTTGTAGATGTTGAAATTTTTGATAATAGTATTTTTTATTCCCGGGGCAAAATATGCTTTTTTTTTTTTGTGTTTGTTTTTAGCCTGCGTGTCTGCCTCCTCAAAGCGCAGGAGGTTGGGGGTGCCTGGCGCCGCTCGGTCAGAGAGCAGTCACTTGTTTAAGCACGTGTGGTGGTGGGTCTGTTCTCTCATTTATAGGAAACTATAATTAGACTTTTGGTGTTTGCTTTTAGGCAAATTAAGATTTGAAGTAGTAATTATTTTTCTCAGTGTCTTTAAATAAATTCTTTGAATTGCGAAACAAATTGGTCTTTTGTACAGATTTGGTGCTCCTGGGTAGAGCAAGTTCTTTCTCCTCAAAACTGGGAAATTTCTGATTTTTGCAGGCTCTGGTTATATAGTATAGCCTCCCATTTTTGCTTTGTTGTGGTTTTATTCATTTTAACCTAAAGCCATAACTAAAATATATCAGTGACGTTTTATCCTGACAGGATAAATGGAAATACAAACCCTAAAGAAGTCTCTCTCTTTTTCTGGAGGAAATCAGTGCTTTAAAGCACATTTGAATGTTTTTACTGTAATTGCAGTTTGGATGCGTGGAAATACTGAGATCCCATATTTCCATTATATTTGAGTAAATCTCTTATTAGTGTTAGAAGTACAACTAGTGGGGTATTGCATCTAATTCACTTTGCAAATGTCAAAATGGAACATAAATCGCTTAGCAAATTGCTGTATTAGCATTTAAAAAGGCTCTGAAGTAGTTTAATTTGTTTAGGGTTGCAGTGTCTTAAAAACATTTTCTCCCTGACCTCTCCTTCCCATCTGTGGGTTTCTTGGATGCTATGGTCTCTGGAGAGGTGCTGGGATTCTGTGCCACGATGGAATGGATGGGTCGCGAGTGGATTTTGGAGTGTGAGATGCAGAATTCCCAGCTGGAGGGGCCAGTGCTTCCCCAGGCAGCAGTGGGAATGGGCTTCTGCGAGGCATATGGTGTGTGTGAGCTGGGCATAATGGAGCCTATCTGTCCAGAGGGAGAAGGGTCACCCCTCCCACGGGCTGCGGGAGCCCTTGCCCCACAGGTGTGTTCTGGGAGCTTGGCTTGCCTCTGCTGTGCGCTTGGCGCTCGCTCCCAGGGTGCTTCAGAGCTCTGTTTGCACACACCGGTTAGGGGCTAATGCAACACTCTGGATTTCTAATCATTGTAAATTATGACCACTGCAATCAACATCAAGTTTAATAAAATACATGGTGCTGAGAAATGATCAGACGTGGAGCACAAAGTACCGTCAGCTCTGGACTGCTCAGCTTAAAGCAGGTCAGGTCTCCTGGAAGGCACAAGCAGAGCTGCTTTTTGCTCTCCCCACCATCATATCAGGTGGATTTAAACTCAAGATTTCCCCATCTCCAGAGCACCTACTCAACTGGAATGTGCACTAAGTGCATCTTGTTTGTCACTGGTTTCTTTGCCAGAGGCAGCATTTGTCTGGCACATTCCCTGTCCCCAGAGGGAAGATTGCTGTGCCAGGGAGGGAGAAGAAAACAAAATGTACACTAGTAACTTGCCAAAAAATGTTTCTTTTTATTAAGCTTCATGGATGTTGATAGCCTGAACTGGTGAATGCTCAGGCCCCTGTTTTAATTTAAGCACGTGGAAAGTCTTGTGTTGCAGGGCACTCATCATGTGCACAAGTTTTCTTGCACGTGTCAGAGTTTGCAGGATGTGGCCTGTTTGTTCTGATGGTTTGTGCAAGGAAACAAAACAGCACACTCTTTACTGAATGCTTGGGAGGTGTTTGGTATTTTGTAAATGTTGCAAATTACTGGTGTTTGTGTGGACAGGAGGCTTCATCAGACACTGGACTATCGTGCTTTCCATTAAAGAATGCTGTTTCTTTTTTCTCCCCTGGTTCCTCCTGCCTATAACATCATAGAGTGACTTTGTTCAAGGACAAAAGATCCCCATGTGCCCTGAGTGCCCTGCAGCCTGCCTTCGCTTCAACCTCTTTCTTTTCTTAATTTTGAACAAAATTAAAAAAACCCCACAAAACAATAAACTGCAAACCCAACCTAAAGCTAAGTGCTGATTTAGTAGGACACATAAAGGAATCTATGGCTGGTAATCAGAACAGTCCAAAAATGCTTAAAATCCTGCTTGGGTGGAGGACGACCAGCCTTCCGTAAGCAGCGAGCTGGGGGAAGGGCAGAGCAAAGCCAGGGCTGCTGCTTTGGGGATGCACCTTGGCGCAGCAGTGCTGTGATGCACAGGCTGTGCTCAGACCAGTGTGATCCCGGGCTGCTGACAGGAGCCTGTGCTGCTCTAGTTTGGTGGTGGCAGTTGATAGGAAGAGAACGGGTCAGAAGATGGGAACCTGTGACTTGAGAATGTATATTTATTTGGGGAGATGTCTGTCTCGGAAAGTGCCTGCAGCAAAGGCACGTTTTGTGCTTGGGCGGCCTTCCCTTTGGAATGGCAGCTCTTGCGGCTCTCCCAGCTCATCAGCGAGCAAGCCTCTTGGTTCATGCATGAGATGGCGCGGGCAGGAGGGAGCGGGTTTTGAACGAAATCTGTCAATTTGTTTTGAGTGAGAAGATGTATTTTTCAGCTCCTGAGAGTGCTGTTGAGTTGTTTTCCAAGCTGCACTCCGTTCTGCAGGCATTGTATATTTTAAGCATAGTGAAAGCGTTGG
Source organism: Megaceryle maxima (assembly GCA_024605025.1). Taxonomy (NCBI): domain Eukaryota; kingdom Metazoa; phylum Chordata; class Aves; order Coraciiformes; family Cerylidae; genus Megaceryle; species Megaceryle maxima. The sequence goes on along the minus strand of JANHGN010014879.1, from coordinate 23,865 downwards.
ATTGAATCTAAGTAAATAAGTGTTTTCCAAAGTAACTAACTGTTTTGTTTCTAAATAGCCAGTCTCTGCTTCTGGTTTGCTCTTGAGTGAAGAATATTTCAGGAAGAAGTTTTCTGCTGAAATAGCAGTTATGACTGTAGGAAACCTGTTTCCCATGCATGACTGACTTAGTGATGCAGTGGAGTGGTGATGTGAGCAGAAGGGGGATGTATGCATGTGAAAGATCCTCTATAATACCACCGAGCAAGTAACATTATCTTCCACAGAGTTTTCCACCTGCGGCTTGGGGTGAACACCATGTAGCTCTTTTTTCCTCGGGTAGGTCTCCTGTGGGATTGCAGGTATCTGCGTGTCAGAAGGCAGTGATCTCAGTGCTGTTTAGCTAGTAAAAAAAGTGTATTGAAGATGATGTGTTCTTTATCCTGCCTTGCTGCTGAGCCTATATGATATAAAAATGAGCATGCTTTGGAAATCTCTCCTTGAACATGAATTCTGCAGCTGTAGAGCGTGCTGCTTGATAAGGGCAAGTAAAATGTCCCGTTGCAGCTAAGATACCAAGGGAGTGGGAGTTCAAATTGCTGTTGAAACCCTAACTGAAGTTCCTGACTTGAGTCACCTTTTTTAGTTAGTGTTGCCTGCTCTGGTTTCGGTGACACCTTTTCAGGCAAGCAGAGGTTTAGATGTTTTGTGCTGTATTCCTCCTGAGGAGGTGGGGCCATTGAACATTTCTCCCAACATGTTGGATATATGTTGGGTGTTTGTGTACACCTGCAGCTGTGACTTGGCATTATGTTTTGGTTTTTTTTTCTGCTGTAGAGATGACTGAAGAGGAACAGTTTGCACTGGCCCTGAAAATGAGTGAGCAAGAAGCCAGACAAGTGAACTGTCAGGAAGAGGAAGAGGAGGAACTCTTGAGGAAGGCCATTGCTGAGAGCCTTAATGTAAGTGTGCTTCTGTGAAGAGGCTTACTAGGGTTCTTCAGCAATGTTGCTTTCTGTGCTTGCTTTCCCACACTGCACAAAAGAAGGTTTTACTGGGGGCCTAGCTGTTTCCACCATGAGCTGGAATTGCAGCAGTTGAAAAATAGTTGTTTTGTACCATTCCTAGTGAGAGGGGCCTGTAAAGTCTAACCTAAGCTGTCCCATATTTTGGGGTACATGGTTACGGTTGAGGTGGGGAGTCTTCAGTCCAGGTGATGGCTGCCAGTGTGCTGGGGGAGTCCTTGGTATGCTCTGCTGATAGAGAACAGACCTATCAGAGAATCAACCTTTTGTTTTTCAGAGCTGTCAGCCCTCAGACTCCTCTGATGCAACCCCTCAGTTGTCTGTAGAAGTGCTGAGTGTGCAAGGCCAAAGCCAGTCTGCTGAGAAAGAAGGCTTTGAGATTCTGGGAGGTCTGGCGCTTTGCCCTGACACCCCTCGCTCTGAGTGTAGCTCCCACTCACAGAGCACAAGAGTTGATGGGAACGGACAGATGGATGCCACCCGGAGCCCCCTGGTAGTGTTGAGGAGGTTAAGCCAGGAAATTGTTGAAAGCTCACTAGTATCCAGCATAATTGTGTCTCCAGGGAAGGGCCAGCCTGTGACAAGGTCAAGTGAAAAGCCTTCCTCACCAGCAAAAAGTGATTCTAGTAACATGTTACCCAACACCCTCAAAGAGGACCTCATCTCTTTGAGTCCCACCTTTGGCAGGGTGACTTCAGGCTCCTGGCGACTGACACCTCGGAGACTGTTCACAAACCCCTCCAGCTCTTCTGAAGCAACAGGCCACAAAACAAAAGAGCAGCCTCTGCCCTGCACTGGCCATTCTGCAGGAGAAGCTGGTGCTGAGAGCTCAGCCACACTCTGGAAGAGCTGGACCATGGACCAGTGTGGCAGCCCCAGGAGGAGTGGTTGGGGAGCAGGCACCAAACACACCTCACAGTCCAGGCGTGCCTCCAAGGTCTGTGTTTCCATAGAACAGGAGGAGCAGAACGAGGTGCCCAACAGTACCCCTAAGCTTTGTGTACTGAATGTGGCAGAGGAGAAGCACAAGCAGGAGGAGGCAAGAGACACAGTGCACTATTACTGGGGCATCCCCTTCTGCCCTAAAGGGGTGGACCCCAACCAGTACACCAAAGTCATCCTGTGTCAGTTGGAGGTTTACCAGAAGAGCCTGAAGCAGGCTCAGAGGCAGCTATTGCATAAGAAGGAGTTTGGTAACCCAGTTGTGCCCAGCTCTTCCTTGAGTCAAAATGAGCTTGCGAAGGGTGATCCAATAAGCAGGGAGAATGGAGTTGCTGATGATACAGAAGATGGAGACCCAGATGGGCAGAAAGAATCTGAGAACATTACCTGGCTCCTCCCTTCAAAGAGGAGGGAGGCAGAGAGTCCAGGTCACAGCATGGAAGAAGAGAACAACTCAACTTCTGATGATGAACCAACCACCAGTTACTGCCAGGTAAGAGCTTTGCCACTGAGAATAGGTTGAGCAATTCTGCTCTCCTGTCTGTTTTAGGGATTGGTCCCTTCTCCAAATTAGGTGCTGCTATTTAATGATCCCCTTAAATGTAGGGACTTCCTCCCCATGCCACACAGCTTACTGTGAGGTGGAGAGGAAAAGTGTATGGGCTGATACCCAGCTCACAAGTGGTAGCGGCCATCCTGCAGCCTGGCAGTTGTCCATTAATGCACCACTGAGGTAAAGACTTCCAGCTGACTTGCCCTTCTCAGAAGGGTGTAGCCTGGCAGTGTGTCAGGGTAGCGATCACAGAGATGATGCTGACCACCACCAGCTCTGGCAAACCAGCTTGTAATCCTGTGGCCGTGTGAGGAGCTCTCTGTTTTCCTGCACAGATAGAAATGTGGCTTTTGTCCTTGCAGTGCAGCCTTTCCTTTTGGCACCTATGTGCTCCTCTATGTCTGTACATGTTTCACCCTTGCAAGTGCTCTTTTCCCTTGTGGTCCTGTGGTTGGAGCTGGGAGAGGTTCTGCATGCTTGCAGGCATCTTCTGCCTCCCCAGGGTGATCTGTCATCGTGGTGGTGCTCATCGTCCTTGTTATGGTGGTTGGGCACCTTCTTGCCAGCTCTGCTAGACGCTAGGTGTCAGCCTCTGTCTCTGTCAGGGCTCTCTTGGTGGAGCGGAAGGCAGCTTTCTGTCACTGCTAAGTTTAAACAGATTGCTAGTCAGATGAAGTATTTATTACTGCTGTATTTTAGGTTTGTGTCAGCCTTTTCCAACCCTCATTTTTCATAATGACTTCACTCCCGGATCATTGTATAACTTTATCTTCTCTATGACTGGAGCCTTGGCTCTGTTGTTCCTGTTTTCAAGTGTATTTGATCATTTACCCTGGTGTTAGAAAGATACTTAACTTGTTTTGTGATATTTATATTCTGTCTTGTAATATTGAACACTTAGGAAAAACGTCATGTCTGCATTTTCTGGTTGCAGAAAAAGAGCAGAGCAGTCTGTGCTGAAATGTGACTTTTCATGACTGTGCTTTGGCTTGTGTTTAGCAGGTCCAGATTTAAACAAACCTTAGAGGTGACCTGCAGAGGAAAGGAACCAACTATTGCCTTTTTTCATATCTTTAGGACAGATACCAAAGATCTGAAAGGTTCTTAAACCGCTTTTTTTATTGGGTTGTTTTTTTTTGTTTGGTTGGTTGGTTTTTTTTGTTTGTTTGTTTTGTTTTGTTTTTTGGTTGTGTGTGGTTTTTTGTTGTTGTTGTGTTGTTTTTTTTGTTTGTTTGTTTGTTTTTTGTTTTTGTGTGTGCGTGTGTGTTTTCTCCTTTGGAAATGGAGATGTCATTAATCTGGAAGATTGGGATGACAGAAGGTCTATGGAAGTACATGCTAAAGCCCTTGGAAAGCTACAGCAGCTGGGAAGGGTGTGAACTTTTTAATCAGTGTTGAAAATTTTGTGGTGTTGTGTTCTTTGTTTCTTTGTTTCTTTTTTTCTTTTTTTTTTTTTAATATTATCCATTTAATGCTAATAACTAATTAATTCTTGGGGAGAAAAGGGGTTTTAGTGGTGTTGAGTGGGAACTTGGAATGTACTCATCCTGACCACAAGAGCTCTTTCAGAGTAACCCTGGGTAGATGTGGTGAAAAAATAAGGAAGCAGGAGGGAGAGCAGACTTTAAAATTTCAACGCTAGCCCAAAATTTTCTAGTCTTTTATTTACTTGAGAGAAAATAATTTGTAAATGCCCTTTCATCTGCCTTGTCACACCAGCTTTAGAGGCTGTTCCCCTCTTTTGCCTCTCTGTGCAGTCGTGCACTGAGGCCAGCGCAGGTGATTTACTTGCAAAATCAATATGTTTGATGTTTGCTTGTGCCTTGTCTCCGTTTTTTTTTCTTTCTATCAAATACAATTCCCCCAACAGTGACAAGGGAGGGGGGCCCAGAGCAGCCATGTCCCCAGTGTGCTGCATCTCTTGGAGACCCTGCTGCCTGCACTGCCCTTGGGCTCCCACAGTGCCACTTGGGACTGGTGAGGGATTTTAGCCGATGCTGAATCTAGAAAGCATCCATGGGGACTTGAAGCTGTTCTAGAAAAATCCTTGTGCAGTGAAATGAAGGTGCAAATGATGTGCTTGAGGGGGCCTGCCTGTACCCTACTTTCAAACCCTCATCTGGAGCGGGCAGACACCTTCCATCCTGGCAGTGGCCAGCTGCTGCATCTGCCACCTATGGCTAAGGGATGTTTGCACAGAGCAAATCCTGCTTGTCAGGAGATCTTGTAGCCTGTGAACCTGCACTAACGAACTTCAGTGCTAATAGAATCAAATCCTTTGTAGCCTTTCAAATACGATTAAGGGACTCTTGGTAGTGAAAGATTCAGAGGGAAAAGACTCAATTCCGGAGAGTTAGCGTCTGGTGACCTGAATTAGTGCCGTACCTTATAACATATGCACTAGGAAAAACAGAAACATGTCCCAGTATTCATGGCTGGGGTGAAGTCGTCGTTAAGATATGTACAGTTCAGGAAAAAGAAATTAAGAAAAAAGGATGAGCTGTGGTATTTTAATATAAAATGATGAGTTAGGTTGTGAAGCAATAAAGAACAGCATAGATAAAACAAAATATTTGGAGGTTGGAGTCACTTAAGGAAAATCTGACAGGAGGCTCTGTTTTGGGGCTTACATCAGCCACCCAGAAGTGGAACTGATCGAGGTTGAAACCTGTGGTGGAAATCAAACTCAGAGAGTTTAATAGACTCAAGGAAGGAGGAGGAAACCCCCTTGGATTTCTTTGAGAACTAGCATGAGAAATTGTGGGCCTGACAGCAAGAACTGGTAATAAACTCTTGTAATTCCACCTGATTAGAGAATGGCAAGTATAAAGTGTACACTGAGGAAGAAGAAAGGCATCTGGGTAATGACTGGCATGTTAGCCTGACCTTGGCAGTGCATAAGGCTTTAGAACAAATTTTAAAGGAAAGAATAAGTAGAGTTGTAGAGCTAAATGAAAAATGGGATAAAATGCACGCAGATTTGCCAGCTGTAGATTGTGTAGATTAATCTGTTCCCTCTCTTTGATGGGACTGCTGATTTCCTCAGTCAAGAAAAATGCAACAGATCTTATCTGTATGAAATTTCAGAGAAGGGCTTCTTGTGGTCAAACATGAGCTGTACCAGTTGATCAGGTCACCCTGGCTCAGGTAAACAGATTTTAACTGGAGTAGGTGAGGGCTGCTGGGGTGCTTGAGGGAGTGCAAGGGGACTCTGAAATCCTTGGATTGTTTAGCTCCACACAAGTGGAGATGGAGAAGACCTGTGGTTGCTGCCTACAAGTACAGCAGGCTAGATGCTAGGAAGAGGCGGAGGGCGTGAAGGTGATGGACAGGGCTACGGCTTGAATGGGTGGGCATGGATTGTCCAGGAATGTATCTAGGCAGCAAGGTAGCAAAAAATACTGCCTGGCATTATTGCAGGGACCTGCTGAAACGCCCAACTAGTTCAGGATGGATGCTTGGTCATTTACAGAAAATGTATGTAACAGACGGGATGCAACATCATGGATGTAATTTGATGACCCAGCAGATCCAGGTTAGCTGTGTACATTGTTTTATATAATATGAGAATTTTCCTTTCCAGGCCTCCCAGGTGCTGCCTGCAGAGGATGTGCGTGAAGAGGGGGAACCCATGCAAATTGCACAGAGGTGAGGAGGGCAGTTTCAGAACGTGGGTCTCTCTCAGGCTTGCTCTTGTGACCTGGGCTCTTGCACTCTCCCTGGAGAATTTTCAGCTTGCTGGAAAGGCTGTCTGCAGTTGCTGCTGTGAGGTGGCCCTGGAAATCCATGGCTTTGGAACAGTGTGGGTGAGAGTTGGGACACAACTGGGGAGATCAGTTACTCTTGTTACTTTATAAAATGTGCAAAGTGCATCCTACTACAAGTATGAGGACTCGATGCTTGCCTTCTGAAGCTAATGTAACACAGTGCAGTAAAGCTGTGGAGATGGGGAGGTGAGCTGAAGGTGAGTTACAGTGATGTCATCACGTGGTCTGTCTGGGAAGGCACATAAGCAGCATGGTAGAGGGTTTACTGGATTTCTTTGTGTATTTTTATGTTCTTGCCTTACTGTTGAAGAGGAAAAAAAGGGAGGAGGAAGCCAGACGGCACTGCCTATCAGCCAAAGATAGAGTGCAGTGCTCCAGAAAAGCCACTTCAGCAGATGACAGGTGTGGGACAAGTCAACATGATTTTCTTCAGATTTAAGCCTACTCCTCTTTTCCTTTTTTTTTTTTTTTTTTCCCCTCCTCCTTCCTGTGAATGCAATTCTGCGGCAAAGGCTGTGGAAGAAGGGCAAACAAGAGAGGATTCAAGGAGCACGTTACAAGAGAGGGCAGATAATGTCATGTTTTTAATTTGCTGGGTTTTATAATTTAAACCTGCTTTGGAACAAACCTGCCAATTTTCCTCTGATCTAACAGCATTTGGCCTGAGCAGTTAATATCAATATGCAGAGTATGAAAATCTCTCTTGCTTGCACCTTTCTAACAAGCTTAAAGCTCGCCTTGGGGAGCAGGAGGAACCTGCAGCTGCCATTGCTGCCAAGGCTGATGAGCCTGTGACAGCCGGGGTCTGAGCTCGTGTGCTTGCATAGAGAGCACAGAGGTGTGTGCTCTGCAGTGCTGGCCGCCCGCCTGCTGAAAACAGAAGAGGACAGAGCTCAATGTGGGAAGAGGGAGACCTCTTCCCTCCCATGTAGCTGATGACTTTAGTTTGGGACATTCCCCAGGAGCTCCTGGCTGCCCCCTTTGGGGCTGGGACACACCTGGCTGCTGCAGCTCCTCCTTCAGCAGCTGGCGCATCTGCAGCAAGGCAAGAAATGGCTGCAGTCTTCCCAATTTTGTGCACATTAAGTGTTGCCATCTGGCTCCTGGTAACTCGCCAAGTGCAGTCCTCTCTTGGGTGTGGCTCAGGCACCCCAAGTGTCTGGCCTCAGCAGCACTTTGTAGGGAAGTGTGGCTCTGAGCTGTCTGGAGGTAGTGAGGAGGTGGCAGCAGCAGTGAGAAGAGACTGCTTTGCTTTCTGCAGGCCGCTTGGCCTGATTGTTTTACATGTTGTGTGTAGCATGGTAGATTGGGGTTTTAATAAATGATTATAGTCTTTGTTACCAGGAGATAGTTGGTGTAGCAAGAAATGTGGTTTGACTTCAAATTGATTAGCCCATTTTATAAATGTCATAGCAAGTTGTTTTGTGTGAGTTCTTTTGAAGTGAGCCCTGATGTTAGACACAGAGTAAAACATGCTCAGCCTGCATTCATAACAAATGCTTTGAGATGCTTTATTTAGAGAGAAAAGCCACTTGTGATTTCCTATCAGAATTTTGTTATTTATCATAAATCAGCAGTGGCTGTTGTCTCCTCTCTAAGGCCTGTGGCTGAGCTTAATAAATCTTCTGTTTGCCAGTGTGGGATTCATGTTTTTAAAGTGTGTGCTTGCATACTTGATCAGACTAATCAGAAAGCCACGCAGAGCACGCAGCGTCAGCATCGGTGCCAGACTTGCTCAGTGATGCCTGCCTTTCTCAGAAAGACACCATGCAATGTGTGGGGAGGAAAAAGATGGAGGAATCCGAAGGTCAAAACGAGAGGAAGAGTGCTCAGTGCTGCTCAGGGGAACTGCTGCACCAGTGCTGTTAGGGCTTTGCTGCAGGGAGGCCTTGCCTTGTGTTGCACCTGTGCTGTGTCTGTCTGCTGTGCATGGTGTAAGGAAGAAAATTAGCAGAGTGAGCAGGGAAAGGGTAATGTGGGATAAAGTAAGGCTGTGTCCTTCCTCCTTGAGGATTTCCTTCCCCAGACAGAGGGGAAACACAGTGCTGGTACCTGCGCAACTCCCATGTCTTCTAAGAGTAGAAAGAATCAGGAGAGTCCCCCAGTTGTGAGCAAGTATTTTTGCTCCCCTGACATGGGATAGTGACCCTTCCTGCCTTTTTGTCTGCAGCTTCTAGAAGAAAAAAATGTTCCCTTTGGAGTTTTCGCTTAGGACAGCATTTTATACCCATATTTCACTGTTATCCTGGTAATTTCTGGCTATCAGATATTGACCACTTGGAAATTACAGCATCATCTGCTGTTCTGAGACAGGCAGGTGTGTGCTGTCACACCTACTGGATGGAAGATCTATATTGTATTTGTATTTTGAACAGCATCTCCATGTTGACCCCACTTGCCAGTAAAAGGAGCCCAGATACTGACACAGAAAACTCTGCTGAAGAAGAGATCTCTGTTTGCCCAGGTAAGAGGCACTTGAGAACGTCATGAATTCTGCACTGAAAATTACTCACTTAAATTCAGAGAAAAGAAGATAATTTTTAAGTTATTTGAACAAAATGAGATTTCTTTCCTAGCTCTGTTTGTCAGAGTTTAAATTATCCAGGCAATTTAGTTTGATTCCCTGCTTTTGGACCGGTTTCCTCTTAAGACAGTTCTGTGACCAGAGATTGCTAGGGACTTGCTGCTGAAGAGACACCAGGATGTATGTCAATATGGAGGGATCACTCTAAACAAAGTGTCCGAAGTGGCCTCTTCAAGGCAGTCAAAAAATGTTTGGATTTTTCAGTGTCAGGTTATATGTAAATCCTGAGGGCCAAAGGATTATTTTGTCTTAAATAAAACATGTTTGGGACCAATGAATTTTTCTTCCTTGGTCTCTCCTACAATGTTTGCGATTTTCCAGTCCAGGGTTTTAAGTGAGATAATTAATGAAGAGACCACCCCTGCTCATGAGCAGCTGTAAAGGGAGAGGTCACAGTGATGATTGGAGGCATATTTTGTTGCTAAGGCAGGCATGGAGGTCTGAAGATGGTGCATCTGCGAGGCAGACAGCACATCGGGAGCTCTGTCTCGGTGCAATGGAGAGCTTTATTCTTTCTCTGTCTCTTATCCCAGCAAGTGTCCCACGCGCTTTCCCTGTGTCTAGTCTCACTCCCCATGAAGCTGCAAAGCCGTGGTGGCTTTGTCCTCACACCACCATGCTGTGACTTTTAACCCCTCATCTGGTTGTTGTTGCACGTTGTCTGATAACATTTGTGGCAAGTCTAAAAAATGTTTTGAAGCTGTGAAAACACTGTTAAGAAATGGGCTAAGTTATATCAAACAAATGAGATAGTTTGGGGGTTGCAAACCTGCACTGATATGGAGGTATTTTTCTGCAGAGACCCAGCCGAGTCCACTGGAAGGTATTGAGGCAGAGAGAGAAGAGCTCTGCTTGGGCAGCAGGGATGCACCTATGCAGGTAAAAGAGCCTGAACATGGGGAAGGGTCCTGCTTCCACTCCTGCCTTCTAGACCTTGTTACAGCTGGGCTGTGCTAGTGTTTCCCCGTGGGTGGCTGGTAGCTTGGGCTTCTGCTGTTTGGATCCTCACAAACACTCCCCTCTTTGCTTTTCTCCACTGCTTCATAATTCCAGTCCCTTTTTGTCTGGGGACTGCTTGCAGCTGCTTCTGGAGCCTTTCAGTCCTGTAGCTGGAGAGCTGTTACCAATTCCAGCTTGTTCTTTTATACCACACATGCTGCTGTGCTGGAGGATGCCATCAGCGTGGATGGCAGCACTGTTGCTCACGGGTCTAGTGCTGTGATGGTCAGCAATGCAGAAGCGACCACAGGAGCTGTGAGGGGAGCCTTAGTAAACCTCAGTCACTCATGTTTTGATACACTTTTCCTTGTTGCGGTCCTCTGAACTTTGGTGTCTGTTCTCCACAGACCATCTTGAAGAGGCTAAGTGGAGAGGCTCACCCAGAGACAGGGCTGGGATAGAGATGACATTGGAACGTTGGGGGCTGGTGGTGGTTTGTGTTCCAATCAGAGTGACCTGAGCACAGGAATTATGATTTCTGTGCAGTAACAGTTAACAGCAGTAGTAAGTCAGTGGCAGGGCCATCCTCTTACCCCCGATGCAGATGTGCACTGTCTTGCAGCCCCTTTCCCTGTGTTGTCACACCTGTGCAGCAATTGCTTTGCAGCTGTCGCTGTACCAACATCTGACTTCAGTTCCTGCTTCTGATAAAGCTCCCTTTGTCTGTTAATTTAGAGCGATATCAAAGGGGTTGCCAAGTACTCCTTTGGCAGGGTACATGAATACGGAATCGTACCGCCCTTGACAAGAGGATTCATTTGTGGAAAGCTCATTCTGGGAGTCTGAAGCTTGTACAGTGCGTCTGCAGCTCTGATGTCTCATTGTCACAGGCCTCTTAATAAAATAGCTTCTGCTCTCATGTGCCTTTTGTTCTGCAGGTATCCCAAAGCATGGCTCAGTCAATTAGGGACTGCAGCAGGGAGAGGCAGTGGCCCTGTGCTGGGCCAAGTAGCTGCAGCCACCAGAGCACATTCATCACCTGCTTGGCTGCGGCCAGGACACTGCCCTATCCCTTGTGCTTTGCAGAGGGTTCCCCGGGTCTTGCACCTCTGCCTGGACGGCACAAAGTGCTGAGCACTGTGTTCAGGCACGGTGTTGTGGGGCTTCCTGGGGACTGTCTGACAGCATTATAGTTGGCAGCAGGTGAGGGGCTGGAGCCTGTAGCCTTCCAGGAACACAGCAGAAACAGGTTCCATGTGCATCAGTGGTTAGCATGAAGCGAGCAGAGACTGCTGGGACTGCATTCTTCCTTAGCAGATGCTGAGCCAGGACGCCGGAGTCCTCTTTTTGAGCTCAGCCTCTAGCATTTCTTGTGGCTGGCTGTTCGCTGCAAGTACTATGTCTTGTAGGCAATTTCCTCTGCTAAAGAGGAGAGGCAACTGTCTCTGCCTCTGACAGGGGTTCTGCAGTTGAGGTTTTCCAGACTCTTATACCAAGGTTTTGTAGAAGCAGTTTTGGGACCATGGTGTCTTTTGTTACAGAATGTTGCATTTCCATTTAAAATTAGTAATTCACCACAGAATGTGGGCGGGTGGGGTGTGCAGAATCAGTGATCTCTGAAGATTGCTTTAAAAATGGCAGCTAGAAGGAGCAGTCCCTGCTGCTTTTCCCATCATATTTTTCACATGTGTTGCCTGACTTAGGATAACACAGGTTTGATCTGATCATTCATATTTGACACATCTCGTTTTTTACGGCTCCTCTGTGTGACGCCCCACGGTGAGGACTTTACAAGATGTAGTGACACTGAGATGTGAGAGCAGGGTATGAGTGCTAATGCTGTAAGCAATGTACTTCAACAGCCTGCGTTTGGCTGGAGGAACTGTGGCAGCTCCTCTGCAGAAATCCAGGGCAGAGACCCTCCCTGGAAATGAGGGAGGTATTCTGCGGCTTGGTGCCTTAGTCTCTCAGCCAGTGCCTGGGAGAAATGCTTTTTTGGATTCTCAGTTTAAGGTGCAGTCCTGCAATTTTTTTGCATAGCTCTGAGCCAACAAATCCCTCCTTCCATTTAGGACATAAAAATCAGGATCAGAGCCTCATTTGGAGAAGCAAGAGATAAACCAAATCACATGACAAAGCACTCCAGTGGCACTGAGCATCTTGGCTGAGTCCAGTTACTGCTTCCCTGAAATTACACCATTGGAGGGAAGCAGATGGTGGTTTTGCTATATGCTGTCTACACGTAGATGTCCTCTCCCTGGGAATGTTCAGGTACAGGCTGGATGGGGCTTTGAGCAGCCTGGTCTAATGGAAAGTGTCCCTGCCCATGGCTGAGGTTTGGAACTAGATGATCTTTAAGGTTCCTTCTAACCAAACCATTCTATGATTCCATGTCATTGCTTAGTCCTAAGAACAGAATATTCTCCTATATTATTTTTCTGTGGGTTTCTTCTACATGTTTAATATTTAAATAACTATTTTTAAATGCTTGTGGGAAGGGAAAGGGTCTTTCTTAAATGTGGAGAAGTCTTGTAGCCAGCCTGACTAGACAGAGTTCTAGTTACAGGTGAGATGGCAGCAGTCTGCTTTATCTTGGGAACATCAGCAGCATTAGGACCAGGCTGTATCCCCATGGATGGGTAGTGAAGCACCTTTGCAGGTGTGCAACCAATGCAAATAGAGAGTATTGGTGAGTGGTGATGACACCCAGAGAACAAACATGGCTGTGACATTTTGCCCTGGCAGAAAGCCACTGCTAGTAATTTTGTGTGAATTAGATTTTGATAGTATTGCCTCTCTCCTTGATGTGTGTCCCCTCTCATGACAGCCACCTCCTCTAGAGAGTAGGAGCTTCCCAGTGATTTCTCTGGACTCCTTAAGAGCACAGCAGCCTCCTTTCATCCTGGGCCAAGCCACCTGTGTAGCATGGATCATGTCCAGGAACTGATGAGCACAAGTCAGGTGTTCAACTCTTGCCTTACCCCATGCATTTTCCATCAGTTTCACTTCTGAGCTTTCCTGATTAATGTAAAGTTTTGCCATTTTTCCCTGGCACTATGGGTGAGGTTTGCCTTAAATGGTGTGCACGGCTGTGCAGAGAGGTTTCACCATGATTCAGAAGGACATGTTGCCTTTGGAAGAAGAATTAGTTATTAGTGCTGCACAGTTTACTCAGCCAGTGGTGTTATTTCTGAGCAATATGTGATGAAGGGAGAATAAAACTTTCCAAGAAAAACTGAATCTGTGGGAGGGTGAGTAGCTACCAGACAGCACAGTGCTCTGCACCTAGTGGAAAAAAAAAAAAAAAAAGAGAGACAGCACAGTTAACTGTCTGGCTAATTTTTTCTTCTTCCTTAGGCTGGTGGAGACGAAGATGCTGGCAGGACTATGCCTGACTGCAGTCCTACAGCTGCTGATTGTGTGTCGTGCCCACTCTGTGACCAAGGCTTCCCAGCAACGGAGATCGAGCTGCATGCCATGTACTGCAATGGTGTCGTGGGAGAGGAGGCTGGCGAGGACAGTCCAGGTCTGCTAAGTGCTGCTTCTGTGTCTTTGCTCTTTGTGCTTGTCCCCCTTTCCAGTTACTTGTGGCTGGGTGCTGCACCCTTGTCCTTCTCCGGATATTTGGTGTGTGGCATGGCATGGCATTTGTTCACGCTCCAAGCCATCCAGGAGTGTGTTCTTGGAGGCTTCTGTGTTTCCACCACCTCCTGCACAGAGACATCTTCTCTCTGATTGACTTTGTAATTCATTGCATTATTAGTGCCTTGGAAAGTGTATAAACTGAATATTACTGCAGGATCTGACCCTGGATGCTTCAGGCAATACTCATAAGACATGTCTATCGTGTGTTTTGTTGAGGACCTGCAGAGAACCCTGGGGGTCTGCCATAGTCTCTCAGATGGTGTCTGGGAGAAACACGGTGGTAGAAAGTGGCAGTCTTCTGCACCATGCGGGCGAACATCCTTCAAGGCTCTCAAGAGGGGAGAATGTTCTGTACCACTCCAAGCACGGCCTGCAAGCTGCAATGAGTCTGACATTTGTATGTGCAAAAATGGCTGGTTCAGCTGCGAGAGATTACAGAAAAGTTTCCGTCTTGTTCCTCTAAAATTGCAAGATGATAGCTATGTATCTGGGAGCTTGGATTTTTCTCCTTCATGTAAAGAGTGAGACATAGAAGCACAGTGCGAATGCCCATATTAATCCTCTTTGCAGTCTTTTCCATATAGTATTCCATAACCAACCTTCGTAGAGCTTAAGAGAACAAATACACCGGTTCGTTATCAACATGTTCAATAAGTTATGTTTTAGCTTCTGCTTGAAATGTAAAGTCTATGTTAGCACAATGTCAGGTGATATCAGAGGAGCAGCTTGTAATAAGATTAACTTTTCAGGTTGTGAATATATAATTTTCAGTTACATACTGGGTTATTAAATGCAACCTAAATCTGCGATGTTTAAGCAACTCAAGCAAATTGAAGCTAGTACAAGAATGGTAACTTCTTCATTCCTCTAGCAGGAGGAAGTTTCACCAAGTAATCTTAATGCAGAGTTGATGTAGTTTTGAAATACAAGGTCTCAGTTATACTAATTTTTCAGGGCTATGACATGGGTCCTGTCAAGATAACAGAAGTCAGAATAACAGCTGATACTATTTGGTGCTTAATTTTGGTGGGGAGTTGACTCTGCAGGCAGAAACCTGCTGCTAATGCAAAGCATTTAGCTCAGGCAAATCACAAATTATCACAGTTTCTCTCCTATCCTTAGCACTGATAAAGGTCTTATCTGTGCTACAAAATGGCCCAGAATTTTTAGTATGCCTTTTAGCAGGAATGTCTTTGGCCCTGTGGTAATCGGTCCCTGGTGTGGCTGGACTGTGAGTATATCCATTGATCCTGGGGAATCCTGACTGTGATCAGGCAAAGGCTTTGAATTCTTTGGCAGTGTGAGGGAATTTGTTCTTTCCTTTGGTGTTGGCTTTTCAGCAGGACAGAGTTCAAGGCTGGCCTTGCTACTCTGCTTCCAGACTGGTCTCCTCAGGGATGTTTGTGAGGGTAGTTATTTTGGAATTGCTACTCTGCTGTTCTAGCTTGTTCAGAACAATCCCTTTGTAAGACAGCTAGCCTGGAATAAAAGGGATTTTGGTCTACAATAACAGCTCTAACCAGAGCAATGGTTTTGGGACAAAATCACAGTAATTTGGATTTTCTGTTGCCAGTTATTCTAATATTTTCCCTGTAGGGACCAGGCTCTGTAGCCATAACAGCCTGTGACACCTGTTTTGTTTGCACCAAGACTCTTTGGAGGACCTTGGGCCTCCTGGACTAGGAGCAGCATGTAACATGGGGCAGAGTCCTGCTGCCAGCTGGGGCTCTGGCTTGCAGGGCACTTCAGTCCACTTCCCAGCAGCAGTACAATGGCAGCAGACACTTAGCAGGGGCTCAGCTGATGGGCTGCTCAGCAAGGTTTGGGTTGAACAGGCAGGGATGATGTTCTGCTCTGAGCAGAGGCCAGACAGCAGCCTGGCACAGCTGTGTGGCTACAAAGGGACTCTGTTTCCAGGGCTGTTACCTTGGTATCCATCACTAGCACAGAATCCATAGGTAAAGATAATGCATGGAGAGAAAACAGAGGTGGGTAATTGTCTTCTGAAGCTAACGCCAGCTCCTGTATGGGTCCAGAAGCTGTTCTCTACTGCTGAAGCACTGTGTGCTCTTGGCTGGCTGCTGGCTTCCTTGAGAGCACAGCAGCAGCTTTACAAGAGAGAAAAAAAACAGTTCTGCCCTCTAAGCCATGTCCTGGTCTGTTAAGAAAAGACAGCTTCAGTTTTCCTTTGGCACACTGGGTCAAAGGTTCCCGGTTTGTCTTCAGACTTATTAATTGGATTTACCCCATATGTCTCCAGAATTGCAGATTATGCAGTCCTGCAGACTACAGCTGTCAGTGGTTTTCATTTTTAAAATTACAAAAGGCTGGATTCTTGCTGGTTTTACTTCTTTTCTTCTCTCTTCTAATCATGTACCGAAGTCTTTCAGTGTTATATATCAGGAGGCCAGCTCAGTCCAGCTGATATTTAAGGATGGGTTTGCAAATGAGTTAGCTGGGCCAGATGAGTTACAGTTGCTTCCCTTATGTAAGTACATGGTTGCCCTGGCTGGATGCCCAGATCACCACATACCTGGGCATATGAAAATCTGATCATGAAATTTCCATTTTCATGTGGTCTGAGTAAATAAAAAAGAAGAGCCTGCTGTTGTGTTAGCTACTCTACCAGGCTGGGGGAAGGTTCAGGTCCTGGTTTTCCAGCTCAGTGACTGATGTTAATTCCTAGTGAACAAGTGGAGCCACAGAAGTGCTGTGCCAGCTGCCTCTTTCTTCATACACTCAGCTGAAGGCTTTGCTGTTGTGAGAGGGGAGTCTCTGGAGTTGCTGCATCCATTGCCTGCTGCTGCTGCCAGTGCAGGAATCCTCTGGTCTCAGTCTGGAAGTGAGTCTTGGCTGCTATTCAGTAAAGCAAAACAGTCTCGAGCTTTTGGACATACTCTATTCCTCTTGCCCTCCATCTGCATGCTCCCAACCTCTCAGTTCTCAAGTGAGTCCAAGAAAAGGAGAATTTGGTACAGCCCTTCTTCCAAAAGCCTCAACCAACCTGATGCAACCGTCAGTCTTCAGCAACAGCCCTGGTGCTGTTGAAAATCTCATGACATCAATGGAAGTCGCACTGATTGAGCAGAAACAGTAATAGAACGGGTGCAGAGCTTCATCACTTCTGCAAAAGGACAAGATGTTGGCAGGCCTGCTGCTAATAAGGTCCTGCACAGAAAGTAGTATGGGGGGTAGTGAGAATGGGAGGAAGCTGATGAATTGAGCTGCACATGGGTTGTGCAGCAAGACAAGGAGCTTGGTGACTGGCCTTGCAGCTCCATGTTCAGACCTTGACTGTCAGCCCCACAAGGTGTCTGGAGTTGGGTGTGCTGGTAGTGGGACCATGCTGGGGATGGTTTGCTCCTTTTCCCCGGGCAGCGAGCTGGAGCCAAGCGGGCTGAGGATGACTTGTCAAGCAGAAGAAATGCCGAGCCAGGGACAAGGTTGTTCTTGTGCTGCAGAGTGTCTGACCCAGTGAAGAGCGTCACACAGCAGGTCAGCACTGCTCTGTGGTGGGGATTTTCCCCACAGCAAGTCTTTTCCCATGTTTCCCATGTTCTGAACCCCCTTCCTGCAGGTGGCCAGTGTGTTTTGTCATGGGTCGTGCCTCGCCACTGGCCCTGTTCTCTCTCCTGTGCCTCTGCTTCCAGCAGCACTGCTGGGGGTCTTCCCCTGGGCAGCTGCAGAGCTGGTCCCAGACATCTATAATGGGCCCATTATGCCAGATGTGTTCACTGCTTTTGGAAGAAAATAGAACTGATTAACACCTGAGCTGGTGCACAAGGCTCCTGAGACAGTGTTAAAGGAATATTAACGAGTGCACACTGATTTGGAGAACAGCTTTCACCATGCTGTCAAACACATGTGTTAGTTGAGTTGTTGGGAAGCTGAATGGCCCAGGGGTTGGCCGTAGCTGTCAGTCCTCTAAGTCAGGCTGCCACTTTGAATCTGGGCCAGACTAAGTTAGAGCGAGACATCCACTTCAGTAGCTGTGAGGAATGAGCTGTTGGTATCAGTCATCACCTATGAAACAATACCCACATCCTAGGAAACACTTGAGCTTGTTTCTTCAGCATGGATGTCTCTCGTCAGCCCCAGAAGCTCCTGAGCATCTCACAATCCATTTGCTGGTTGTGGCTGCAGATCAGTGATTGCTGCTAAGGGAAAGGCTGTGTTATATCTGTGTTGTGAATAGATATTGGGGTTGCCTAATACTCTGGAGATGGGGCTTTGATAAAACTCTGAATGATTCCTTTTGTGTTCTGCACCAGAACTTGTGCATTGCCTTCTTTAGCCCAGATGACAGTAAGCAGGTTTGTTGTGTCTATACCTTGGGATCAGACTTTTCTCCTAATGAGAGTATGGGCAGCAATGTTACTGGGCTGTAAAATAGATGCCTGCATTGTGCCCTTAGCCACCTTGCCCGAGACTGCTTACTGTGACATCTGTTTGGGAGCTGGAGTCTTGAACATCCCTGGTGAAGAAAGCTAAGCTATGTGATGTGTTCCCCGAGGATCTTTGCTGGTGGCATGTCAATGGGAATACGCTGAGAGGAATTCGACTGAAAGAGACAACGCTCCAGTGTGCTCCCTGCAGATGCCAGAGAGCAGGTTGGGAAGGCTGCTTAAGCTTGCTGGAGGAGCAGAAATTGGATCTGTCATCAGCATGCTGGTCAGCTGGGATCTCACTGTCCTCTCACATGTGTCAGAGCTAGCTCTTCCCTGGTGCTGCTGGAGAGCAGCACCACCAGCACTTAGCCCTGGTAGAGATCTTCATCTAGAGGCCCCACAGAGCTGTGTGTGGACAATAGTACAGACCACCCCGGTGCACAGAGGCAATGGGAAAAGCTGTGAGTGTAGGATGGTTGTTACCACCTTCCCTTCCCAGCTGAGCTGCATCCCTCCCCAGCAAGGCTGCAGAAGGTCCAGTGCCTCCACACAGCACCCACCTCAGCTCCCCTTCCCCCTGAGCTCGCCATTCTCACACCCCCTTCCCTGCAGCCAGCATGGGTGGCTCATTTGGCAGAGAATGGTGCTGCGTTCTGGAGCAGCTGGGTAACTCTTCTCCCAGGCTGTTGCGCTACTGCACATCAGCTTTAAAATGACTGTAAACTGCATGCTGCTGATCCAGCTGTTTCTGGCAGGAGAGAAGTTACAGTGTGAAATAGCTTGCTGGCTTTGGAGCCTGGGGAAGGAAAGTTTTCCAGTATCCCCCCAGAAAAAAAGAATTGGCCAGCTACCTCTTCCACGGGACAAACAACCCTGCCTGTCCCAGTCCAGCATTTGCCTCTGCCATTGCTTCTGCCGCAGCCTTGAGCGGAAGCAACTGAACCTGTTGCATTTGGACATGGTGTAGGGATGCTTTTGGGGTGGATGGCAGATAATCCTTTCTGGTTTTCCTCCAGTGCTCACGCGGCATCAGAGAGAGGCAAGAAGTAAAGCTGCTAGTGGTGAAAGTGACCCAAAATCCTTAGACCTTGACAAGTAAGTACATATGCTTGCTCCTCCAAGATTGTTCCCGTGCTTCCATTCTAGCTTGCTTGGAGATGTCTTTATTCCTGTATAAATGCTGGCCTCAGAGCAATGTTTCCCTAGGAAATTGCCTTCCCTCTATGTCTCCTGTTGCAGTGCTGGCTCTATTTAAACCAGAGCAAGAGGAATTTGCTGTTCTCAGATTGTTTATTTTTGCACTATTTCCTTTCAGCCCCATCCATGGCGGGTCAGGGGTGTGTGGTCTCTGGCCTCTGTGGGGGGAGCTGTAGCTGAAATGGTGCTAACTCAGCCAGATTCTAATGGGAGATTTGAGCTTAGTAACCCTGGGAAAAGAGGGGCTAGGACAGGGAGGCTGTAACATGGCACCTGTAGTGATATTCTTAATTAAATTAGACTTTCAGAATAGCAGTGGCTTTGTTTAATCTCTTCCCATGGAGCCCCTCCTCCTGCCACCCACACAAAGCATCATAAGAGAGGATCTGACAGTAAAATCCCTGCTATGGAAGCAATTTTGCTGTTACAAACAGTGGATGGCAACATCACTAATGGAATTAGGCTAATTATAGAGAGGACAGCTTCTGTTTAGACACATTATCTGGGTAATCAGCACTGACTGGAAAGAAAATACAGGAAAAGTGCTGCAGAGTTTTGCTTGATGGGGGCTCTCCATACGCATTTTGGAGCCTGGGGTGAGTTTTGCTGGAGAGTATTGCTTATCAAATTGAACACAACGCTGCTGGGCCTGGTGCCTGGGTGCTTGTCTCATCTTGGAGATGGTCCATTCCTGAACAGCTCCCTGAGTAGATGCTCCCCTCCTGAAAACCACTGCCATCTTCTGCATGGTTCAGTCCCTGCTGGGAGATGGTGTGGAAGGAAGTGTAGCTGTGTAAATCCACACCTGACCTTCATTTCCTTTTGCCCGGGATAATTCTGAGCACATGCAGTCATCCTCTGTGAGCCTGAGTATCTTCTACACAAATGGGGGGTTTGGGGAATGGGCCATGCCAGCCCCCCAGCAGGACCATGTGCTCTGCATTCCTCTTCCAACCTGGCATGATGTAAAATGGAGACAGTGCAGAGAAAGACTTGATTTACTAGTCAGACAAGTTCATCCAGCCCTGGTAAAATGTCTTTCTGATTTAACACACTTGGTTTGCTTTTCAGGCAGAATTCAACTCCCCTTTGCAAAGCCCTTGGACTTAATTTCTGTGGATTTTGACAGGGTGCTTTATGTCTGGGGAGAAATCAGCAGTGTTTTGAGATAGTTAGATGAGCAGATTTGATTACTGTCCTGCTGCTGCAGCAGCAGGATGCAGAGGGACAGGCAGGGAACACTGATAATCACTCAATCTTTGCGATTGGTGCTGGCCTGACCTCACTGAGCAAGACCCAACCTGGTGACAGGTCTTCTCCGTGGCACGGCCTGGAGGAGGAAAGTCACCACTGGTGGCTGGGAGCCCGGTGCAGGGCGAATCCTAACAAGGTGCTCTGTCCTTTGCTGCTGGCAGGTGTGAGAAGTGCTACCTCTGTAAGTCACTGGTGCCACTGCTGCAGTATCAGAGGCATGTGGACAGCTGCCTTCAGGCTGCTAGGCAAGCTCAGGGAACCAGGAGGCTGCGAAGCGCCAAGGTGAGGGCTGACCCTGCAGAACATCTCCTTTGCTTTGCGCTGGGGTTGGGGCTGGGTTGGCAGCAGGAGCTGTTTCCCTGGCTGACAGGATGAGCTGACCTGGTGTAGGGTTGCCTATCCCTGTGGGCCCCATGGCCTGAGAACTCGTTGCCCTCCTTCCCATGGCACTCTGCAAGAGCATGGACCAGTCCCAGGGGTGAGCTAATCCAGCAGAGCTGCCAGTAACCTCTCCAGCAGGCAGGCAGCCAGGGCTGTCCTGCTGCCAGCAGTGTGCCTCTGTCCTGCACGCTTCCTTGGCTGAATATAGGTGGAGCAGAGGGCAGTGGCAGGGTGACAAGTGTATCTCTATCTACGAGCCCTCCCCCATGGGGAAGGCTTCAGAGCTGGTGCAGGGGGATCTGCTCAGCACTGGGAGCAAACTGCAGCATCCTGGAAGAAATGTGGGGGAGCGAGTGATGGAGATGAGCTGAGTGTGGGGGATGTGCCTTACTAGAGGAGGTGGGAGGCAGGAATGTGGGTAGCAGCTGGCTCACAGTCACTTGCCAGGTGTTGGCCCCTACTGTGCTTTTTCCTGCTTGTGGTGGTCCCAGGGGAGCACAGAGAGGATCCTTCCAGGCCTTCCCATTGGTTCCTGTGGGCAAAGCCCTAGTGCTGCAGCTTTGCCTGCACTCAGAAATGTGATTCTCAGCATGAAGATGCAACATGATGTCTTAGTTTCATATAATCCCTTAAATCCATCACAGGCCTCAGCCCTTTGGGGATTCAGATGCAAATTACGAGATTTCTGGTTGATGGCTTTGGCTGGGATACAGCCGAGCGCTGTGTGGTTGAGAGTACTGCAGGGCACGTCTGCTCCTGCATGTGACCAGTTCTGTGGGGGCTGTTTGATTCTGTCCCTGTGCCCCACAGCTGGCTTGTATGCAGGGTCCTGCACCCAGGCTTGGGCACAGGGGAAAGGTGCTGGAGCCAGACAGCCCTTTGGGACAACTCAGCAAGGTTCTGTGTTTCTTCTTGCTCTGCCCTGGGCTGAGGTGACAGCTCACCAAGGGAACAGGTCATGCCTGGGCATGGGCTGGACCCTTGGAAAGCTTCCTAGTGACACTGTTGGGCTTGAGGATTCCTGCTACAGCCCATCCTGGGGTGCTTCACAGCTCCAACCCTGCAGCAGAGATGCCTTCCAGAGTAGTTTTAGGGGCAGGGAACAGCCAGGAAAGGGGACTTTGCTGGACCAGAAAGGCTCAAAGCAGCTGGGCCTAGTGGTCTTCCCTTAGCCTGTGTGACCAGTGTATCTGCATCTTTCTGGGGGCTGAGGGAGGGCATAAGATGTGTGTTCCTCACCTGGCTGTGCCCTGGAGGAAGGCTTTTCCCTGTGTGCTTGGACAGAGTGAGACAGAGCCTGTCTTCAGAGGCACAGTGTTGGGGGATGTGCCTGAGCTGTGGCAGAGCTCCTGGTGCCCACATTTGTCTGTTTCAGCCCCTTGCTCACTGGCTGGGCTTGGGGGTGGCTTCCTGCAGCCTGGCCTCCCTCCTTACTGGACACTGCTTTTCTAACTGCTCTCAGCTGCCTCTGCTTGGCCACTGGTCAGGCTGGGCAAGCGGCTGTCCCCTTCCTGTGGGCAACTGGCCACACTCAGCTGGAGGCCCTGGAAATGCAGCATTCCCTCTTGTGCCCAGCATGACCCCATGGGCTAGGGGAATGTGTGGCCATGAGGCCATCCTGGCTGCAAGGTTTCTTGTGGCAGCGCTGTGACAGTGGTTCTTCTCTCCTTAGCAGGACATTGGAAGGCAGGAGAGGGGACTCCTCAGGATGCTGGAGCTCTCGGAGAGCAAGTCTGCAGGTGGGAAGCTGCTTTCTGTGCCCGCCTGGCTGTGTCAGGGCTGCCCTTTCCCAGGTTTCCCCTTTCAGTCCTGGCTCACCCTGGGCTATGCTGGGACAGCAACTTCCCCTCAGGGTTCTGTTTTTCCTGAGCAGAGCAGGCAGGAGGCTTTGGGCTTAGCTGGCCTGTGCCCACCAGACGTGTGCCAGCACCCAGAGCCCTTGAAGGGGTAGGAGTGTACTCTGAGCCATTGCACCAAGAGATGTCCAGCTTTCTGGGAGGGTGGCATGGTGCTGCTGTTCCTGCCTGCACACTGGTGCTTCTCTCTACAGATCCAAGGACAGAAGGAGACAAGTGGGGATAAACATATCTCAGCATCCTCTTCCTCCCCTCTCCCATGGCTTCTGCCAGAGGGTGGCCAGGCAAGGCTGATGTGTGCTGTCATTGCAGGCGATGATGCGGGGACCCCCTTCGGTGGACTAAGAGATGAACAGTCCCCTCTTGCGCTCTCAGCCAGAGCCAGAGGGTCGGCGGCAGACAGCCCCAGCTCCCTTGGCCACCATCCTTTTGACATCTCCTCTGTGAAACCCAGTGTCTCCTTGGAAGCCACAGGCTGCATGGTGGACTTGGAGCCACACGCGGCTCTTCGCCTGAGCAGCCAGCAGCAGACCAAAGGCTGCCGCCGGAGAAGGCGCAAGTTCTGAGGCCAGCAGGGCCCCCAGCAGCTCCTCGCGCTCCAGCCCAGGGCTGTGTGGCACCCTCCCCCTGCTTCACCTGCAGCCTTTATCTCCCACCCCCCTTTTATATGTTTTATATGACCTGTGCAGGGAGTGCTGGGTGGAGAAGTGACTTGTGTGTTTTATAGGTGCCTGTGCAGCTTTGCGCTCCGTTAAAGAAACGGAAATATATTTATGTATGTTTTTATGAAACTGCAGCAACACCGAGGAGCTGTGCTGTCCTTCTCTGGGGAGGGGGAGGCACTGGAGGGAGGAAAGGAGGAAGGGCAGATGGTGCGTCCAAATTCACCCTTCCTCAGGCCTGTCCTTGGGCTCTGGAGGAGGGTGTGAGCTCAGGGATGGCAGGGCAAGGGGCTGTGGTGCCCAGGGATGCCCTGGGCACAGGCCTGGAGTGCCCCCTGCTCTCAATGACTTTGTCAGCTGGGCACGGCAGAGGGCACTGGGGTGCCAGCAGCCACCTACAGCCAGTGGATGGGTGATCAGGGGAACTGTGTCCCCATGTCCTTGGCGGTTTCCCAGCTGGCTTGGTGGGGCCCTGTGCTGCCGTGGGTCTGGTTCCTGTGGCAGGGTGGCCTCTGCCTGCCCCAGCTTGAAGGGCAGGAGGGAGCCCCGGTCTGGGCCGTGGGGGGTCCCCCCATTACTCTCCGGGAGCATTCTTGCCCTGCTGCGGAGCACCTCGCCGGGAACCGGGGGGGGGGGGGGGGTGTGGGCGCTGCGCCGCTCGAATCGGGGGCCAAGCGGGGGGGGGAGGAATGT
>JANHGN010014878.1:0-15952 GCA_024605025.1 Megaceryle maxima | reverse complement strand
AAAAAAGAACTAGGGTCTGTAGTCCAGTTACTCACACTGCTCATCTGACAGCCACATGTTAGGCTCCTGTAAGAGGGAGGCAGTCATGATGCTTCCTTCCTTCCTTTTTATACTATACATCCAGGAAAGAAAGAAATTAAGCCTTCACAGTCAGAGGAGGAGTAGATAGAATCCTCTCTCCCTCATGATTTGATGCTTTTGAAGAGTTTAGATGATGTAAAACAGACAAACTTCAGGAGGATTCAAAATATACTTGGTATGTAGAACACTGACATTAGATTTGGTTATTTTAGGTGTCTAACCAAAAGCCAGCTCATGAGTAGACAAAAGGCAAGCCAAACTATATATAAAGTATGTATAGCTCAAATATAAAGGGTGGGTTCCTTCACACTCCCAGTGATGTCCCAAACACCTTTGTAGCATTACTTGGACTAGGTAGCAATAACAGTTCTCTCTGCCCCTACGTTCTAATCAAACCATGCCTAGGGAAGAATAAAGATACCTGCAATTGAAAGCTCAGCAGTATGTGGCTTCTCTGCAATAGCCTCAAGAATATGTGCTCCCCCTTCCACCTTCATAGCCATGATACTCCCCATCTTTAAGTGTCTCTGAACTTCATGATAAAGAATAAATACAGTGGTAAATGGAAGAAGGAACCTTTCACATCTGGTGGAAAGGCCATATCCTCTCCAACATCTCAAATCACAAAGGCTCTTGCCTTCATGGCTGTATTACAGACTTAGACACTGCCAATACTGAAATTATTTCCCCGCACTACAGAGAAAACAACTGCCTCAAAATGTGACAGGACTCTGCATATGCATATGCATCACACTGTCAATTCCTGCTTTTAGTGTTACTCAGAACTTAATTAATGACGTGGAAAATGGGTTGCCATTATGTCCTAAATTGATTTAGCAACAACAGCAAAACCTAATCACACTGGAACCATTAAATTGCTCATAACTGAAAATGCTCATCATTCATGGAGAACACAGCTCTTCACAGTAGCCATATCCAGAATGCAAAACTGACTACTCAAGACTCAAGAATGACTAGAGTGCTCAGTTTAACAAACACTGCATGCAAAAGCTCCATTTCTGTTCTTTTCCTTTCTATTGCAGCACTCCCCTGTTGTAAACTTGCTCAAGTCCTGTACAATTTTGAAGAGATGGCAAAGGAAAAGGAATTTCTCTCCCTCTTCTGAGCTTCGATTTGAAATACCTAGCTAGAATGGATTAAATAAACCATAGCAATAAAATAACTTGCACAGCCTATTAACACTTCATCTCACCCAAGAGGAGAGCCAAATTCTGACTGTGGCCACATGACAATTGCAATGAAATTACTTACTCCAGCTGAGGTGACAATGACAACAAAAAATACCTTTCATTTTCAAGGAAGGAGAAGCAACTCAACAGGATTAAACTTCCTGTTGTACATTTCATTTGTTTGGACACCACAGTTGGTCTACAGGTAAGGGGGCTTACTGGAGAGACTCACAGATTCCAGCTTACTCAAAGCAGCAGTAACCAAGCCACTAAACCTGGTTTATGCCAAACAACCACCATGGCCAAGCTTACCTCTTCCTGATACTGCTTGAATATTGTTACAAGGCAGGCACATCAAAGCACCTCCTGCATTTTGATTCCCCTAGAGATGCGAACAGCAGCAGGATAGGAACCCCCACTCTTTAGTCCTTGTAAACACCAGAAAAGTAGAGAAGAGGACCATCTATTCTGTTACAAGGGGTAACTTGTAACTTACAAGGCTACTGACGAATAACATTAAATTCTTAAATAGTGTTGAAAAGCCCTTCAAAATGTCAGGGAATATGCCATGAAGATAAAAGGGGTATGTAATATTTTCCTTCAATATGTTCTATTTGGTAATTCCCAGGGAGGGGAATACACAGAACACTCACAACCCTTCACCAACGGTAAGATAAATTCTTGTTTTATTTCTGCTCCCCCTTCAAGTAACTCATTTCCCTGCTTTTGACACGCTCTTCAAAATTCTTTCCTCCCTCAGGGCTGGTTTCACTTCCCACCTTACACCAAGAAGCTATCCCCTGCTTCATCCCACACACTTTTATACATATGTTGTGCATACATTCCCCCCCTCTATGTATTCTCCTTAGAGCCCCCAAGACTGTTGTTGCCTTTTCTCTTGAAAATTTCCAGGGAATTTTATTCCCAACTCCCTCACTGCTACCACTTCTTTCTAATGCAAAGGTCAGTAACACATTTTGTTCTTAATCCTTCACTTCACATAGTAGTCCTCCTCATGGACATTTTGCCCTTCTCATGCTACAGTATTGAATAGGAAGACTTCCCTTGGCCAGTGGCACCTATGCACTGGTCAGCTGACTCCACAGTATTGTTCACCAGAACTGTTCCCCAACACCAAATCTTGCACAAAAGCTAGCTTTTGCACTCCTTGGTCATACACAATACCTTTGCATGCACATGCAGCCCTAGACAGCTGTGACACTGTAAAGGCAACTCCTTTACATGATCCTTCAAAATCAAGTTGGACAAATGCAGCAACACTGAAAAGATGGAAAAAGAGAAACTAGAAGTGAGGCACAGTTCAGAAAGACAAAGAAAATCTGTATTCATGTATAAACACTGTCAGCTCCTCATGTAGGGAACAGTCTATAGGAAAACAGGATATTAACATCTTGGCTGACTATCTGGAAAACCCTAATTAGTGGCCAAAGCATAACTCATACAACCAGGAAGTTATGGATCAACTTTTGTCTTCCTCAAAGAAGCTGTTAAACAGTAACAATTACATACTTTAAACCAGAGCAAATTAAAACATCACATATACCTAATGGTATAAAGTATTAGGACAGCTATAATCCCACTGGGACACATTCAAGTTCAGCCATCTTACATGACTATTGACAGAATTGAGAGAGACTACATTCTTACTAATTCTGTCCAATTTAATTGACAATTTAGACAGTTCCTTTCTAGAGTGGCTGTTTTTTAAAGTTATCACGTCCTCATAAGTTGAACTGGCCTTTTTTCCCCTCACTTGGCTATTTTTGTGCATCCGAGAAGCTCTGCCTGAAATGCTGCTTTTTATATAAAGTTTGGCTGCTTAAAGTAGAATGGGGGTACTGTGAGCTCTTACAGAAACATTTTATGATTCAAGCTGTTATGCTTCCATAGTAAAAAGTTAACAAGGGGAAAGCTGTAATCACATTATGAATTGAGCCATTTCAAAACCAAAACAGTGTATTCACAAAATGAATACTAAGATACATTTATCCCAATTCATACAGCAAAACAAACAAAAAAACCAACTGAAAGCTTCTTACAACAGTTAATAGAGGATCCAGATGAACCTTTCTGTACTTATTCAACATTTACTAGAAGGGAGAAGCTGAAGACCAATCCAGAGGAGTATTTGCAATGCAATTAGGCTAGACAAGTAAGTCTGAATGTATGCCAGCTGCAGGAGCCTGCCCTTAATTCACACAATCAAATGTCTAGCATGTCACACAGTGTCTAGCCTCAGTATCTCTAGTATTAGAAGTCTCATCAGATATGTACTTGTTTATTGAGCATCTTAATCGGTGTCTGAACACATATCTAGCTGTACCTTCTAGCAGTCTATATGCCAGTCCATCACCATCTGTCAGTTAAAGCTTCCACAGACAGAGGAAAAAAAAAATCAATTCAAACAAATGTGTTCAGCACTCAAACTAAGCTATCATTCACATTTCAATATAAGACTTGAATTCCTTTTCAGTGTTCTTCAACTTTGACCCAGCTCTACCCCCTCCTTCACTGAAAAGGGCAAAGACAACAGCCCAGCAAGTGGGACAGGCAAAACAGACCTCCTTTGTTCACTTTTTCCCTTTCAGTTTTCTATTGAGGTAAATAACTGAAAGCTCAGCCAGTAGCTCAGAAGAAAGCAATATAGCTGGCTTGCAACTATCCTTTCCTGGTTAACAGTCGGACAAAACTTATGGTGATTCATATTAATCTTATTACTGCAGATTAACTCTTTACAAATTCCCATAATATTAGATTTAAGACAATATTCATAAATGCATAAGTTACAGTATCTTTAATACTAAACTGAATAGGCAATTCACAATTTAAAATGCAACAAATTCTCACTGTGGAGAAAGTATAACTGAATTTTTTGAATACTATCAGCCCACTCAGGAAGGCAAAATCAAATTCATTGCATATTGCCCAGCAGACAACCTCCTACATTATTCCCTCAGCTTACATTACTGAGATATACTTTCTCTGTATGGCTTCCCATTTTACCAACTCTGTTCATAAAACATAGCAAAACGAACATACTTGGTGAAAGCTAAATAGCTTTACTGTACTATTTCAACACAATGCAAGGTAAATAATTGCAATTCATGGTGATTTGATACAAATTAATTAAATTACAGACTAATAGCAATTCCACAGCTGCAGGCAAAACAGATTAAATTTTTAGGCTGATTGAGCTATTTGAGCTGTGCAATAATTTATTAACAAAACCCCAAGCCCTTAGTGTATTCAGTATGTTTTATGTCCAGATACCAGGGAGAGTCATTTCCCTACTGCAGGAAGAATGGACAGACTAGCATTACTTTTTCCTGACTTGAAATTGGAATCCTCAGACCAATAACATCCGTCAATAAGAGAGCCATCTCATTAACCCCAAGAAATTTTAACCTGGTTACTAAAGCTTCTGCTATCACCCTTTTGAGCACCAGAGAGAAACACTAAAGCACAACAAGCTAAAAGGGGGTATCAGCAAGCATCCACTAGATTCATTGCTTCATTTAATTTCCTGCAAATGACTATTTCAAGAAGCTGAATTATTTTATTACAACCCTTCTTATCAAACAAGCTGTGGTATACGTGATAATATTACCCCTTCTGCAAGAAGATAAAAGAATAACAACTAAGGCTCAGATTCTGGTGATCTCCTTCACCTTGAACATTATTACTTTTGAGGGTTTTTTAACATGGCCAGTAAGACTAATTACAGAATTAAGATACCAGTACAAGTGCAATTAACTGTGGATTTATTCTGCAAGTAGTGACAAGGGTTTCAGCTCCATCATTAACACCAGCTGGTACACACTACCTCATCGTCTGATGTGGTCACACAGCTTCATGGTTTCCCTTTAGCTACAACACCTTTGCACAAGCCAGTATGTGAATTCACTCAATGGTTCTGTCAACATCAAGCAGCTTCCTGGTTTTGCTTCTTTACATTCAATATTCTCAGAATACAATACTTGCTCCATTCTGTACTGATGCAGTCTGACTGCTCATTTTAGACACCCAAGAGAATTTCACAAATAAGTAACTTTCACAGAATTCAGTATCAAACTGTTTAACAACTCTCGTCACTTGCTTTGCAATTTCTAATCAAAGCTAAAGGACAGTCATCAACTGAAGAAACACCTAAGGTGTATCCATACAAATGGTAATATCAAACAGATCAGACAAATATTAAAATATTCTGCAGCTGCAAGTCAGTTCTCTGACTTCTAGGTCTTTTGAGCTACTATGTAACACTGTATTACCCTTCTCTTCCCAGCTTCTTTCCTTTGCTAAAGGCCACCAGCAAGATGCATCTCGTCATATGTGCTGCTCTCAAACTCAAAATGAAGTCCAGATGCCTTCTGATGTTGTACACTGACCTATTCCATGCACAGCCCCCTGTAATTGCTACCCACAAATTATCACAACAGTTACATTAAATTGCAAAACAAGTAGAAATTATTATAGCTACACCTGTTAGATACAATTAAGTTTTCAGGTTTCATCTACCATTTCTATAATATACTTAAGAATCAAAGTGTATTGTAACACTCAAGAGAAACACGCAAAGACAAGGAACATTATAAAAAGAGAAAACCAGGTGGTTAATATCGGCTTCTTGACTCAATAGAAGGTTGTTTTGAACAAACAGTATAAAGCCGAACCTTTGTGGATAAAATAAGGTCTTAGGTCCCATTGTAGAGTCACATAGCACACGTTCAATTGTTTTATCTAACTATACAGAAATATAAGAAATAGCATGCCTTTCACAGAGGGCTTGTCAATATGGAACAGCCTTATTGACTGGGCTGAAGCACACTATGATCTTAAATATTTAAACAGCTTGGCATTATTAATCAGATACTGTTTACACTTAGACTCTGAAGCCTTGGTCTGAACACATTTCAGACTTCAAAACTAACACATCTATGTTGAAGAGCTCAGTGGTAGCTGAAGATTTAGTTAATTATTACTTTTTAACCAAGCATATTTGCTGCTCAGACTTGACTGCAATTTTCTGTGCTAGTCGCCACCAAGAGGAAGCAAAACCCAGGGCAAATAGGAACAGCTCGGAATCCATCCACATTTTACTGATTTATACGGAAATAAAATTAGCGTTGCTACTCGCTGCAAGAAGTGCGGGAAAAAAGACCAAACAAACAAACAACGAAAAAAAGAGCCGCTAAATAAGCGTGCAAAGGCCGAACGGCTGCATCCCGGTACTTCAGCACAGACAGCTCCTTCCCCTGCACACGCCGCCCGCCCCCGCCGGGCCCTCGCCCCCGCCGGCCAGCGCACGAAATGGCGACCTACTCTCCGAGGGACGTGGGCGCGTCGTAGTCGCTGAGCGTCTCCGCCCGGCCCGGGTGACAGAGTCGCTCCGCGGCCACGCCGCTGCTGGACCGGCCCGCCCGCTCGCCCCCAAGAGGTGCCCAACCGAGCGCCACAGCACCGGGCGAGCTTACCAGGTACTTCCTCACAGCTGCTGCCGGCGTCGCCCGCACAACGTCTCAGCGCTCCAGGGGACCAGCCGTTGCCTCCCGAGGCGGGGCCGCACCGCGCCCCCTCAGAGGAGCCCCAGTGCCGATGGTGGAGCCGGCCCAGGCGCTGCCGGGAGGCTCCTCACCGTCGGGGTGGCCGGGCTCTTCACAGAGTGCTGCTACCCACTGGCGTTGCGGCGGCGGTCGCGGCACCTCCGCAGCCTTAAGTGCGACGCGGTGACAGGAATGGGCAGGCCGGTACTCACGGGAAGCTGCAGCCCCTCTGTCTACGGGGAGGGTCTCAGAGGACCTGCGACCGTGCTGCTGCTGCTCTTCTTCCTCCTATCCCCTCGGCAGCTCAGCGAGAAGAGCCAAAGCAGGCGCGCTCCCGCGCCTATCACCTCCCCAGCACCCCCGCCCCCGCCGTTACCGCGGGGCGCGCTCCCGCGGGGGGCGGGGAAGGCGCACGTCTGCGCGAGCTGCGCCGGGGCGCGCGCGGCGGGGGGGCTGGGGCGGAGCGGTGGTGGCCGCGGTGTGGGTCGAGTCCCTCGCACCTGAGACGGCCGGCGGGGCGGCGGCCTCCATCTTGGGCATCGCCCTGCCGCCGCCCGCTGACCCCTCACCGTCCCTCCCTCCGCCGCCCGGGTGGAAATCGGGGTAAAATCGCCCTGGTGCTGTGCGAGCAGACTTGCGGGCGGTGCCAGGTCTCGGCCTTCTCAGACACCTCACGCCGCGCCGAACCGCCGCCCGTTCTGGGCCGTCTAGCAGATAACCCACGGCCCCCCCTCCCCCGCTCAGCGGGAGCCTCCTCAGCGCCTCTGGCTGGCACCGGCGGCAGGTCTCCTGCCCTCCACGGACCGCGGGAAGTCGAACGCTCGTCGGGGCACTTCCACATCCACCCCCCCCCATCAGCGGTGCGGGCCCTGGCAAAGGCTGCGTTTTAAATAGACACATTATTTTAGGCCGGCAGTGCCCCTCTAAATAGACGGTTTCAGCTAGTTCCCAAACTGGAGACAAGGATATTATTTTACACTCTAGAATCGTCCTCTTGAATTCGGTAGCACAGCTCACGTGTGTGTAGTTAAAACAGGGGTGTCGGCAAGATTGGAGCCAAGACTTTTGGCCGTTGCGGGTACAACAATACAGTAAATGAAACTGACTTCGGAAAGACGGACGCTTGCCTTGCCGCCTTCTTCTGGGGGGCGGTGGAATCCTCCACGGCATGCCAGTTGTCCTGGGGACTGCCGCAAATAGTGGAGCCATTCGCCTGCCCACAGGCTGTACCAGTCAGAGCAAAATTGAAATGGGTTAAATTTCCAGTTCACAAGTTCAGGAAGTCAGACACTGAAATGCAATTGCTTAAAGAGAAGATCTGGATGAGACCATTTGGAGAAGAGTCTTAGATGAAGGTTATTTGAAATAAACTTTTCTGCTGGACACTCCTCTCTATCACAAAGCACAGCATTCACTTCCCTCTCACATCTTGCAGTTCATTTAATGCACAGTGTTGGAAGGCATTTTAATATCATTTTGAGACTTCTACAGGCTATACTCAATAACACTCAAAATTAATCCATGTCTACATTTAACATGAAGCAAATACAATTATCTGACGCCGCTGAACTTGCTTTTGAATCAGCCATTTTAGGAATACCCATTTGTGTGTTGCAAGGTGGTGGCTTTTAAGGTGGTTAACTCCTTATACATTTCAGGAAAGAGCTCTCAAGGTGAACTCTATGGCGATAACTTAATAGTGCAAAACACAATGCTCAGGATGAGCAAAAAGCCCTTACCCTGCATCTCTGCATAAACCCCATTAGGACTCTGGCAAGTAAAATCTGAACAGCTGACCTAATGAAAAACAACACTCTAGGTAAATAACAGATTCTGTACATGATACTTTGGAGATACACAAGCTCCTATCAATCCGAGACCAGGATATTATTGTTTGAGACCTGAATATGCAAAGAATAGATGAATGTGAAGAAAATCCTTTCAATAACCAGTGGGAAGGAAGTACGTGAATTTATTGTGTACCCCTAAATGTTCTTTACCTTTGTTTGTTTGCTTACACTTTTGGAGGTTTTTTTGCTGTACAACGCCTATGTTCCCAACTAATTTATTCAATCTTAAATACAAAGACACTACCATCTAAGTAAACATTCATCAGTGTGTAAACAGGGGTCCTGCAAGATTAGGATGTTGCCTGATTTTGCTTCCAAGCTCCTGTATTCCATAAGAAGAATATGTCGTCAGTCTTGGCTTTGAGAAAATATGGGTATAACACAGGGAGAGAAGGATGATTTCTCAGACAGCTGTCTTTTTGCATCCTTGCCAGATTCTCAAGGGAACATGGTGAGCCAAACCTTCAGGAGGTGGACTGAAGAACTGCAGGCCACTTCAGAGGAAAGACTTGAGCTCAAAGTTTAACTTTCTTAAAAGGCAGGAGCAAAGATCTTCTTAGTATTTGGAATGCAAATGTACCAAATTTCATAAGCATAAACCAGTGGGCTGTGGCAATCCACTTGGTGCAAGTTATACCACTGAAACCAAATAAATCAAGAGATTTCACTGTTGCATGGAGGGTGTAATAAATGGCTCTATACTGATGTATGATTAGGCTGAAATGTTGCAGCTAGTATGATTATACCTTATGATTCTCCTAAGAATTTCACCTCCATATTTTTTATATTACTGAGATAAATGAATACACACATTCAATAGCACAAAGCAGAAATTTCCAAATGGTGGCATACATATAACTGGCAACAATCAAGTAAATTCAAAGGTTTACACAGCCTATCAAATCTAGGAGCTACTTCTGATGGTGATGGCATCCACTATTGTTGAGAAGTGCCACCCATACTGGCAGCAGGATGGTGGCTCCAAACAAAAAGAGACAGGTAGGCTTGTTGGCATAAACAACAGTCATTACAATAAGCAGAA
Source organism: Megaceryle maxima (assembly GCA_024605025.1). Classification (NCBI taxonomy): domain Eukaryota; kingdom Metazoa; phylum Chordata; class Aves; order Coraciiformes; family Cerylidae; genus Megaceryle; species Megaceryle maxima. The sequence goes on along the minus strand of JANHGN010014878.1, from coordinate 6,228 downwards.
GTTGTGTGGCTGCAGGAATATTAGCTTTCAGATTTCTTCTCTGCTGCCTTGCATCTTTTCTGTAGTCATCATTCTACTTTTTGTAGCGTTTCTCCTCACTTTGCCTGCTGCAATTCTATCCATGGATCTGTGGTTCCAAACACATATCAGTCTTCATGTTGCTTTAATATGAACCTTGATTCTCTATTTACCGCCATTGTCTACATGAATCTGCTAGGTTTGTTTGTAGTCTTTGTTTAGGGAATCATTGATCAGGTACACTACATATTCATTTAATTGATCTACAAAATTGATACACATGATCACAGGAAAAGTTATCAAAAACTTGTATGTGATGGGTATCAGTCATGATCTGGACATTTGCAAAGCGTTTTTAGGAGGAGGTTACCAAATAAAATCTTCCAAGGCTGATACATTGGAAGAGGCTAGTGTTAGCTGAAAAGAATTCTTTGACATTTTCTTCCTAGACCAGATGTTTTTAAGGGATATGGAAAGATATCTTGGGTTATTCATCTCACCTAACTTTAGATGTCTACTATGTGAATGTCTGCATTTGAGCTAGTCACTCTCTCCACTGAGTATAAAGGGAACCAGAAATAGGCACTTTTAGTGTATGATTCATCTAACCTATTTTAAATGTCTACGTGAGGATAAGCAGAGTTGCATCCTAGAAATGCCTGTTTCTCTCCATTGACTGTAACAGGACCAGCGGGTGTCTTGTTCAGCTGTAAATGTCTGCGTTATAAGAGTCTTCATTTACTCAGCTGAATGCCACCCGGGTGATTTTAACATGAGTTATCCCTCTGTCCCACTGTTCCCCTTGGTTGGAGGTCTTACAGTGCATGCAAAGTACATTGTGCAAAGTAAACCAGCAAGGAATACCCAACCGAATATAGTGAAAGTCAGTAACATTTAGAATAATTGTATTCAGTAGATTATGAGACTCTCCCAATCAAAAACTGAACAGCTTTTGAAATTAATTTGAATCTAATTAATTTATGGTCATTTCCAATTTCTTTTGGAGGATCTTCTGATACCATAATAGTAAAATAAATGTGTTTATTGATGGATTAATGCTTTTTGGAAGATAGTGGTTATTTATTATATCAGCATAATATGTGACTATTTCTAAGCAGAAAATAGACCACAGACAAGATCAAAAGCTTAAGTGCTAATGTCTAATGTTAAAAGCTGCACTGTTTGGTATACGGTAACAAAATCAGCTTTCAGAGAGAACCAGACAGAGGATGTGTTTTAATGTAAAATATGTTGAGAACTAGGCTAGAGTCATACAAGAGAGACACTGCACAGGAGTGTTCTGATGTGCTGTCAAGAATTGAAAATTAATACTTAATTTAAGGCTTCAGAACTATTGTCTTGAAAGACAGTGTGTGACTGCAGTTAGATACTGCCATGCCTGAGATAAAAACTATCACCAAGACTTCCCTTACAAGAAATAAGAGCTCTTCTAGCATCTAAAGCAGCTAGCAGGCTAATCAAAGACCCAGTTAGTGACAGCCACACAGAAATGCTGTGGGTTTAATCCTGCCTTTTTAGGACTTCAGATATTCCAAACCGCTAAAAGGCACTGCCAGAGATTCACAGGGCTGAAACTTCCTTCAGGAATTAGAGACTTGAATGCAAAATTGAAGGAAAAGATCTTGTTCTTCAAGGAGCAGATGGAGAGGAGGGGCTGCTGGTGCTATCACCTGTCCCATCTTCCATTAACTTGGTCATTAGAGTGCTGAGAAGGGAAGCAGGAGGTCTGGGTTCAGTTGTTTCCTTTGCTTAAGGTACTTTAACTTCTCAGGGCAGAAGCCTTACAACAGTATGTAGGAGAATCTGAAGACAAAGACAGTTTTCAATCCACCCTACTGGTGCTCTTCCAGCTTGAACAGGATAGTTAAACACTGAAAGAAAGATTACACATAAAATACAGCTCATGCAAACACACAGAAGCTATGTAACTGACATATTTGCCTATGTATGGGGAAACCTGAGTTCTAACCCTATGTCTACACATATTTCACAGCTTTGTTGAGTATTTTTTCTTTTTTTTTTTTTTTTTTTCCTTTTAAATTGCATTTGTAACTGGCCTCCCTTCTGCCAAATAACTTGACTCTCTAGACTAATGATTACAGTGTTCTCTCTTGAGCCTAAGAGTATTTAATAATTCTATGCAAAGTGAAATACTTTTGGAAGGAGAGATGGCAGCACCATTTTATTTTGGAATACTCCATTTCTTAGCTGCTAGTTAGCAAAGCCTGAAAAGGAGTAAAACATAATCTCATGCGCCCTGGACAATTCTAATCACAGGACTATATTACCATCAGCTTGGTTTTGTGTCCAGTTTAGTCAATCCGATGGACGTGACTGAGAATACTTAAGAGATTTTTTTTTTTTAGGTAAAAGAGAGAGGTGGCCTTTTAAAAACATCCACAGATACCAGAGCATGCAGACCATGGTACTTTTGGCTGTGCTCAGAAGGTGATCTCAAGGAACATAAAGGACCATTGGAACTTGTCAGAAACTTGAGAGCAAGGATTATGTAAAATATGTATTTAATGTGATCCATGGCATATTGCAGAAACTACATCTATTTTTGACAACTGTATTCAACATGGTGAAATAACTCAAGTCAATGGAAATTTGATAGTGATTTCAACAGGACCAATGCGTTATCTGGTATATGAATAAAGGAAGGAAGTCCTTCACACACAGCAGGTTAAACTGTCTGCAAACACCAAACACATTTTGTGAGCATGATTAGAGTTCATATTTTTTCATTAGAAGAGGTTGTCTCAGACAGTTAAAACTCTCTTGCAAGCCTAATTCGTAGTTCAAGTCTCTTGAAAAACTGCTCCACAAAGATCAAAAGTCTGCAGCACCAAGCAGTTTATCCAAGGGACTGCTAATGTGCTGGATATTAAGCAGCTCCATTTTCAATACCAGGAGCTTAAAGTCAAGCTTGACCTTCTGATCGGACCTGTTACATCTTTCAGCTCAGCATCTCACTAGTTAAGAGAACTTGTCTTCAGTGGGGCGTTTTCCATGACAGAAATGAGCTAGGAAGCAACTCAAAGATTCTGGAAAGTGCCTAACAATAACTATTAGAGCTATAAATCTTGCATCATTACAGTCCACCAAATGTTCATGTATTTGTTTATTGTGCACATATATAATTTGAATAAACTTAATGATACACACACAAGAAAATTAAGCATGTACTTAAGTCTTTTCAGATGACAGAGGAAAAGAGCAAAGTTGGTAAAAGAGTAAGGTCTGCTCCCTTTCCCAACACATGATAATGAATTTTGATCACGGTAGTAAGGCTTAGAATGAAGGAAAGGTTTTGCCTGGGAAACTGAGAAGAAGGAGTGGAAAACTTTGGTGAAAAATTAAATCCATTAAGTCCTTTTGAAGTTTTACTTTAGTCTTGCGCTAGAAAAATGCCCAAAGGGCTTTTCTAGTCTGCTCTGTTAAGGTACACCTTGTTCTTTAAGTCTGTTAGACCTTATAAGGATGAGATTAGTTTTAAATTACAAACACACCATTTCCCTAATGGCTTATGTTTGAATTTCTTGAAGAAGTTTAAGTGAGAAAATCTCTAGATAAATTGACTGGCTGTACTAGGTTCCCAGAGGAGAGATAGCAGTTCATGGTCCTTGCAACTTTCTGAAGCAGAAAACAGTGAACCATCAACCTTATTTTTTCTGCATAACCAAATATATTTCCAAAATTCTTTTGTATTGGTCACCACATCATGATAACTATGTATTTTTAAACTTCAAGAAAACTGTAATTACCTTAAGAAAAAGTTTTTACACTTCATATTTTTATTTCTGTTAGTTGGGGAAAAAAAAAATGAATTCTTACCCTGAAAATGTACAATTGACACAGGCAAAACACCCAGGGTAGGAGGAAAAACAACACCTGCACATCCCATCACCTCAATAGAAATGAATACAGGAATGCAGTTTGTGAGCTCAGATTTAACTAGCGATGAGGGTAGTTAATAATTCATAGGGTCTGTCATAGTCCACACACCAAATGGTGTTTAGAAGATGTGATTGATGATCACTGCAATAGCTAATCACTAGCCCTTTGGGAAGCCTGGAAGAGGAGCTGGATCCCCTGGGAATGTTCTGGTTGTGATGTCCTCTAGGTATGAATTGGGAATTTAAGAAGAGTTCAAGAAATCTGACCCAGATGAATCAAATACATCAAAGCAGTCAGGAAAAAAAAAAAAATTACTGAAAATATTTAATGTGGAACACAACAAATTAATTAAACCCAATGCATTCATGCATCACAGGAACTGTAATATATGCATGTTAACAAAAGAAAGGAATTTTAAAATTAAAAGATGCTTGGATATTCCAGATGCTGACAGGTGATACTCTGTTGGAAATTATTTTCCTCATGCTTCTGAAACTAAATTGAGGTACAGTGAATTTGCAAAGATCCTGTTGAATTTGCAGGTGGGAGCCTCAGCGCAAGCAGGAGGAATACCTTTCTTTTATCTCCTCATTCCTAGCAGAAAATTGCACTGAGACACAAGCATCAAGCAGGTCTAGTTTTACTGTTCTGTCTCTAGCAGAGGAGCTTCTGCCACTGTTTTTGTATTTTGTTTGATCGTTTTCCATTCATGGTATACTGGTACAGCAGTTCTCAGTAAAGCAACTGAATGCTTCACTATGTCCTCTTCTGCTTGATTTCCTCTAACCCCCTGCCCTTTATTGCACAGTCCCTGAGCTTCATTATTTTTCCTTTCTTTCCTGGCAAGTGCATGTAATTTTTCTTTCACAAACTGAAGGAAAGTGACACAATTTCTGAGACGAATGCTGGAAATAAGTCTTCTCTGTCTCACTATTTACACTTTGCTGGATGAGCTAGTATCACATACAGCAATTATCATGAAGTTTCATTATCTTCCATCTATGTGCTGTATGTCACTCAAAGACATGAAAAACCTTACTTAATGATGTCTGAACCCTGGTGTTCACTCACACTTTTCTCTCATTGGAAGTGAGCCCTTTTCCAGTTCACATTCCTAAGACTGTCAGTTTTTTCTTTCTATACTACCCTTGCTTCTTCCAAAGTGCTCAGGCAGGGCTCACAGTTTAAAGGATAATCACCTCCTCTGGTGCTGGATCCCACTTCCTTGCTTGCTGTGATGCTGACTGCTACAAGAGTCCCACAGATTCCTCAGCTCAGGAAATCCCTTGAGTATTTTGAAAATTTTCAGAAGCAAATCAGTAGAATTACCAACTCTGTGCCCTCAAATCCTATGGCTGAGGTGACAGAGGACAGAGTAGGTGATACTTCGTCTCCAACAGTGGTGCAAAATAGTTCTCCTGGTTTACTCAAACTGATTAATACCAACTGATTTTTAATTTGAAGGTTTAATAATAAAGGCAGAATGGAAGCAAGCATAAAAATATAAAGCATGCAGGTTTTTTGTTTCTTGGTACTCTAAATACCAACAATGTGGTTTGTAGGCTGGTGCTAGCGGTCACAGGTGTAGCTGGTGGACTCTGATGCCCAGAGATGGAGGCAAGGTGAGTCAGCCAACCTTAAGAGAGACAGTGGAAACCTCTGGATCTATGGGACTGATTCCCTGACTTTTTAATCTACTGCTACAGTCCCTAAAATGGAGCCAAGAGAATGCCTGTGCTCCTTATGGGGAGCTTTTAACTGGATGTGGATACATCCATTTTTTTCTGTATGTGTCTGTACACCTGTTCACTATTTACCATGGAACACAGAAACAGCTTTAAGTCTGAATTCTCTCACATATTTAAGTATACCAAATAAACATTTCATTTAGCACATTCAATAGTCATTTACAAATTTAATATAAGAATATCTGTGATCAATATATGAATGACGTTGTGGCTGTTTCAGTCTGTGCCTCCAAGCCAAATAGATTTATCTGTCATCTAGATTTCTCTTCAGAAACACGGTATATATATATTACCTTTGATATCAAACTTTGGGTTTTTTCCAAACCTCCACTTATGTTCTCAAGTTATTTTTTGTTGCGATTATGGAGGAACCTTCTACCACACTTGAAATCTATCCCTTAGCACTTTCTCTCTATCTCCCTCTCTCTCCTTTGCTCTTACTGAGTTCCAAACAGTGCCCAGAGGAGGTAGTGCCCTCCATATGCTCCAGTCCTTGGCTGAGCTTCTTAAAGACATTTATTGTTCTTTGAAGTAGAAAACT
>JANHGN010014876.1:0-24362 GCA_024605025.1 Megaceryle maxima | reverse complement strand
TTCAAATACTTGAATGTGTACACAGATAAAATACAAAAAAAAAAAAAAAAGTATAAAATACAAAATCAATGATTCAAAGAGAAAATTTTAAAACTGCAGTAACGTAGAATGGAGTTCTAAGCAGAAATAACCCTGAACAAAATCTAAAAAAAAAAAAACAAACAAACAAACAAAAAAAAAACACAACAACAACAAAAAAAACCACAACCACAAACCAAACCCACAAAAAACTCAAATTGAATCCTACAAAAGTTTTCAGCAGATAGATACCAGATTTATTACAGTGATATAGACTGGCTGCATGTCTGAATTTTATTTCTTGTTCAGATTCAGCATCCACCAACAATCTGTGGTGCTCCTTGCAATTTTTCTGCAGTCTTTCAAAAGAAAAGCTTACACAGATCTCTTCCAAAACTTTTATAAATATGAACACTATTTATTCTTTAGTTTTAGTACATCCTAGTAATATCAGCCAGGTAACAGACAAAACGCAAAAAAACCCCACATCCTGGTTTCAGTTCTGCAAACTTTTGCTATAGTTGCAATTAATTTTTAAAATATTTTAAAATATTTAAGAAACTAAATTTTAAATTATTGCTATTCATTTGGATTTTTCACAAACATTTTAATGAGCAAAAAAATGATAATACAGATGACATTGTTAATCAGCTGGTTAGCATATGAAGTTATGTCTTCAGAGTCTAAAATACTTTTTACCCTATTTCCTCCCACATCTGGCATCCTCTTCTCTCATTATTGCCTTCTGTGTGAAGGAAACATTGAGGATAAAAGCCCACCCTATTTTTCTTGTGAACAGAGGTCAGCAATTAACCCATTATTCTAGTGATTTATTTTTTTGTAGTTGTGTCCTGATTGCCTACCAGATTATCTTTTTCAAAAAAAGCTATTTATAATTTCAAATAGTAAAAGCACTTCAAACTTGTTTAAGTCTGAACCCCACATCTATCTTTCACCTAAATAGTAACTCTCTTTCATTTGACCATTAGCTCAATTTAAGTAAAACTAATTAAAATTAGTATTAACTTTTGTTAACATAAACTGTGCCATCAGATGATGTTTATGAGGCCAAACACTCATGAAATGACCAGATCTATGCAGGTGGATTCTTGTTCCCATACACAGTGTTTTGATGAGCATGAACGGAAGATCCTGTCATCACAATTCCTTTATTTAGAATTGCTCAATGGGTAGAGAGGGTGAAATTGTGTTTGAGGCTCTGGGTTGAATCTTTAGAATAATTTCACATATCCTAGGAAATTCCTAATACAGTCAACTATTTCAGGCAGCTGTATTCCAATAATACATTGTGTCATCTGTGTTAAAAAATAAAAAAATCTACAAAAATCAACAATTCAAACAGAAAGTTTGAGAATTGTAATAACATGGGAAAAAAAAAACAAAACACAACTTTATTGGTTCTAAGCAGAAATAGCCCTGAGCAAAAGAAAAATCATTCAATTTCATCCTACCAAATTGTCAGCATATTGATATCAGATTTTTACATGAATATAGACAAACTATCTTCCTCTGCATTCAGATTCAGTGTCCACCAAGCATGATGTATTATATTGCCTGAATACATTAGAGTCTCAGAAGAATAGAAAGACATTGAAATAGTACAACTTAGAGATGGAATATTTAGAGAATCAGCAGATTTAATTAAAAAATAAAATCATTATATTATGTATAAAGACAACTACAGTTACCTATGTACCCAAGTTGAGACTGGAATATACTTTTACATAGATAAGCATATATAAAGTATACTTTTTACAAAGCATATACAAAAAAAAATTTAACTAGACTTTTCATGACAAAGCAGAAAAGAAAAGCCTGGGACTCACATTTAGGTTGTTTGTCAGGTTTACATGCAAATCTCTCAAGTCATTCCCAGGAGATTTTTATCTGTAGGCAAAAAATAAACACCTCTCAATACAAGTCCCATGTGATTGATAGCTAGTGTCAGAACTTGAGCTCTGAGTCTTCAGTAAGTTGCTCATCCCACATATAATATGTTACTGTGTATATATCTGCCATGAACCCTGTCTGGATCCACTGCTGCTTGGTTTCTGTCAGACTGTTTATCATCATACTGGTCTCAAATCAGAGGAGCCGTCAAACATCTGCTTCATGCACTCAACTGCCAGGTCTGAACTTTGATTACTTGAAGAAAACCATTATAAATCTCACACAGAGTAATTTACAGCATTTTATCACCATCCTCTAGTCACTGATCATATTGCAGCAGTCCACAGCCCTTTGAGCCTTAATCCTTGCGATTTCTACTGGCAGCACATCGGCTTAACCTGCATCACCACCTATCTCAGCTGCATGTAGCTATATCAGCATTACTTATGCCCCATCCAAGAAAAGATAAAAGTTTAAAAACTGCTTTTTCCTTCCTGAAACTGCACAGCATCTCCTAACTTTATTTGTGTTTCTTAATTCTCTGTAGTTGTATTTTCCGAATCAGATTCCAGTAAAAGTGTCGAATTAAATAGCTCTATCAGACTTGACAGCATGATTTCTGACTGCTTGTTTGGTTTGCTTTGTCATCTTTCACCTTCAAAAATGGGAAGCAGAAGCTAGGGAAGGTCACTTTTATTGCCTTTTTAGACAACAGTAGCTCAGGCATGGAGATTAAAACTTAGAAAAAGAGCTGCACACTAAAGTATATTTCCTGTGCTTAATACTGATTATAGAGGGGTGTGCTCTTTTGTATTGGCTTTGATAGTGCCAAGTTGCTGTCTTCTCTTAGCCAAGTGCAGTCCTCATGGGTTTAGCAGTTTTCAGAGTTTGTCTTTCACCTGAATAAAATCCAAGCCTTCTTCCATCCTCCAGGTCTGACATTTATGCTAAAACTCATGCAAAGACATGTATATACTAATCTGAGCTGAAGATAGATGGCTATAAAGTAACAAAAGCTTTTTTGGGGGCATAGGTGTGTTTGGACATTTTCCCTTTGCATCAATCATGCTTCCACCATGTGCTAATCTATAAGTAAGAAGTGAAGAGTTTCTTCAACTGTTCTGTGCTAATGGAAAATTTATATTATCTCAGGCTGATGTTTCCCCATCTAAGCTGAGCTGCGTCTAGTGCTTATAGAGGTGAAAACAGTTAGCCAGGAAATATTTATTTTCTTTTGTGGATTTTTTCTGTAGGTCAAACTTACCAAAAGGTCCTCAAAGAATTCAGTGCATCTCATGAATACATTTTTTTCAGATATTCTTTCAAAGAGCAAGCCACCACATATCTATAGATGTCTACACTTTTGACATAAAGGACTGTGTTGTATGAACATGAATTGTTTATTTCTACAAAGCTGAAAGTAGCATCAGCATTTTTGAAAGGAATGATGAAAGGAAAATGATAATGACAAACTCTTTTTATAGAAGTGTCTAAAGAACCACTGAAAAGAAAAAAAACTGAAGCAACCTTTCTCTTTTAAAAGTGTAATTTCCGAATGCCTTACATCTTTTCAGCAATTGAATATATATTGACAGGAGAAAGTTTCTGTTGTGAATTACCACAGCATTTCTTCTACTGGCACTTCTTTATCGGGTAAAGCTGCAGAAATGCTGTAACAATTATACTGGTTCACAGATTTTTACCATCTTCCCCAAAATATAACTCTTACACTACCATCACAATTGTGTTTGGCCAAACACAGTGAAAGGACACATACACTCCAGGGAGTCAAAACAGTGGCATTTGATGCCATTGCAGATACACTTCCCATAACAGCCAGCTCGGTAGGTTTTTTTTCTTTAGATTTTTTTTTCTTTAGACACAACTAATAAAGCAGCTGATGCTTCCTCTAGCACAAGTAGAAGTTTTTATGTGGGGCATCATGAAAAGTTTAACTTTGAGTTCAATGAGGTTGAAGAGAAAACAAGAGAACAAGAGATAAACATTAAAATTTATATACAAGAAATCAAATTTTCTCATGTATCAATGGAGGCAACTTCCTCCTGAGGACCTGCAAATTTATTTCATATCATTAGCACTTCATAAATAGTCTTAAAATTCTTTGTTTCCACTTCTCTTCAAAATATATCCTGATGGAGCATCTCCTCAGGTAAACATTACACTGATTTTATCAGTGAGAAGTACAAACAGCAAAAAAACCCAAAGTCTTTGAGCTATTCTTTTCCATTAACAGCTGAAGAATTTATTTCAGTTTGGAAGGACAAATATTTTACCCTGACAGATACTTCTAAAGCTAAGTCAAGGCCTGACCTCACCATCTGCAAATGGAATATACATTTGCAAACTAAATTATGAAAGCAAAATTCAGTAACTGCAGCTCCAAGTGCTCAGTTCACTCTGGTATTTAGAAACCAAGATTTTTCAAGACAAGTGCAAAACTGGGGGCAAAACATCATCTTATGTGAAGAAAGTCATTGTTCTTCTAAATATTTTCTCCTTACATGACAAATCAGCCCAAGGGTTTAATGCTCAGATTGTGTGTCATCTAATGTATAATTGCTAAGATTAACTCCTGTGTTATTATCCAAGTATGTAATGTTGTGATAGGTTTAAGATTTTAATCCATGGCCATACATTTTTGGTTAAACAACAAATTGGAACATGTAATGTTATGACATTCGTTATCTTTGGCACAGGTATATAAAGGTTTGCTTAGTGCAGTGAATTCAAATACAGATCTCCTTAGTATAATAAAGGTGTAGGTACACAGTGCTGAAAATTTACCCAAAACATAAAAATAAGTGAAAAAATGGTTATATTCTTAGCCTATTCACTGACTTTTACGCTTCTAATTTACTATTCTCATCCATGCTATTGCTAGAGGAGCCATTTACTGAAAGCTCATTTCATAGTGAAGAACAAAACTATTAAAAAGGAAGCAATTCTTTCCACCACTTTGAAAGACAACAGCTTGACATGCTGTGTATACTGCCTGAATTTAAAGATATTTAGATTGTACTTCAAAGGAAGGTTGTTACAAAGCTATTTTAACACAACACATCTTTTAATCACAAGTTATAATAATCAGGAGGAAGGGTATTCCTGTCCTGTTCCTACTGACTATTTAATAGAAAATGCATCAGTCAGCCATGTCCGAAAAATTAGACTCCAGCTCCCATTTGTCTGCAATATCAAATCATCTGGCAATGAGAATAAAACAACAACACATCACAGCTTGTAACTCCAGCTTCAGATTGCAGAATAATGGTATGAAATAATAACGTAGATATTTAAGCTTAGGATAGTTCAGAAACAGTTAATGCTGCATACTGTAAAGAAAAATTAATAGAGCAGGTCACTTAAGTTCAAAGCACCTGTGCTTTTCAGCACTACTATTTGGCATTATATACTTGCATATCAATGAGGTAACTCATCTAAGACACGTTGATATTTTCTCATATGAAAGCAGTCTTTTTCATTTCATTTAAACTGCAGTTCAACCCCTGTAGAGGTCATGGTAAAAAGTGCTTACCTTTGCATAGATTTATTTCTATGCCCTGTTATAGCTGATATTTTGCACTGCTAAATCCCTTCACTTTCCATCCTCACCCATTTTTTACTCTTACAACAAGCACAGAAGCAGTAGAGTCAAGTTACTTGTCACCAGAGCCATCAAACACATTTACTATGATCAGAGCAATTATACTATTTTCCGTGTTAGTTCATTAATGATGCAAAAGAAGAGAACCACCAAGTTGGGCTCTCAGATGTCCATTTGAATTTCCATGAAGGAAGCAAATAGTTCTGTGAAAAGTAAAGTACTGAAAGCATGTCCTTGTGGATTTATGCCCTGTGGTTCCACTATCAGTTGTCCAGAAGTGCAAATTCTCATTGAGCTTCCTCAGTAAGAAACAATTTAAAGAGAGAGTATTTCTGTGTGAATGCTCTGGTTTTCAATAGGAGCTGAACTGCCAATAAACTCTCTTGTGCATTTGGCTGCCTGTTTACATTGAACATGCAGCATTTTGGAGGCAATATAAAAGTTACAGAACTATACCATGCCTTACAAACTGCTTTTTCATAGCTAATACTACTTGAAAGAACAAGCTTTACTAATAAAGGAACCATATACTGTGGAATCCCCCACTCTTTCCATTTATTTCTAAAATAATATTTTGTATGAGAAGCCAAATGCCTTCATTGGCATCTTGGCATTTGGAGAAGAACATTCTGAAAAGTGTAACAGCATGTAATTACAAATTATAACATACACACCTTGGACAGTCAAAGATACAAGAAGTTAGTTTGATCATTTCTTTATATATTTTAATCAATATTCATTTCCTTCAACTAGCATACCTGATTTTAATTCTCCCACACTATGAAAAACACACCAGCCAAAGCTAATGTTATCTACATGATTCCCCAGTACTTCATGATGAGACTGGCAGAATAACTGAATTTTCAAAACCAGTCATGTTTAGGCTACAAACATACAACGCTTTTGTAGTGAAGCACAAGAGCGCTTAATCAATTCTTTTCCACAGAAACATGGAAAATAAGTCTTCTTCAAGAACATAGCTTTGAGGAAATAATAAAATCAGGTAGCACAGGTCCTTGCTGAAAGCTGAACATGTGTATGCATTTTGCCACAAAAAAAAACCAAAACAATCATATCAAGCATTCAGAAAAATGATCAATAGAATAGCATGTTTTTATCAACTTAACTATAGAATTGCAGGACAGACATAAAAAGGCTGATGTCCTGGTGATGACTGTGTCTCATATGTTTATAACTTTGAATCACTTTGGACTTTTTGGTGCTAATTTGCATCATATTGGCATAAGAACGTTCTCCAACAGTTACTCAGACCTGAATCCATCAGTGGACTTATTCCTAAAGCGTACCTCTGAAAGTGAGAGTCTTGCTTCCCACAAAGTGTCATGGGGATCCTGGTGTTGTGATATGAGCTTTTGTTTTATTTCATTTCCAGTACGTTGTCACTGCTGGAAGAATGAAAACAATTTCCCACCAAATTCATCTTATATCCTTCTATTGTCTTCCTAAGAACTTAAAACCAACTAGATAACATTTTATAGGTTTGAATCAACATTTCACTGTTTTATGAACATTAATAACAGTACTCATTTAAAATTTCAAAGAATATATATACACGAAAGTATGTGCATACATATTTTTATTTGTAAAATTTACACACCTGTGAGAGTGAATGACTGAAAATTATGTAACATACACATATAAATAGATAGAACTCACACCTATAGGCACAACTTTCCTCCACAGCTAGACCACCAAAATGCAGTGAATCCCTTTATAATCATCCTCCAAGCACGAGAAAAGTTTCCCATAAATACTGTCATTTGACCTTTTCAGAAAAGGTCACCAAAAGGCTATCGATCTCTCATTGGACTTCGATTACACACACTTTGAACAAACGATCTTTACATTTATCACAGAATGTTGATTACAGGAAACATCCAAATTCTGACATTTCAAAGGTCAGTTTGCAATTTTTAAAAATCTGCCTCCATTATTCATTTTACTGCACGTGCTGTTCCACAACTAATCCATTAGAAACACAAGTCTACTTATTGATCTAAATAATTTATACCAGAAGCTCAGATTTGAGCGGAATTAAAAAATACTAAAATGAAAGACAGCTGATCGCGCTAGTTATTGGTCAGGAAAAATATTTTGCTCAAGATAAACATCTTTAAGTTTAGGGGTGGTTGATTGGGGTTTTTTGTAGGAGAGAGGATTGCTGGTTTTTAGTAATTATTACTCTAGATAAAGGTGTGATACCAACTTTTATGTGGTGTGTAGAGTTCTAATTCCTGATTTACGATATCAACATAGTTCATGCTTCGGTTTACATGGCAGGCATGTCTAACCCACTCCTTCACTCTGTTTCAATGTTTCGGTGAAACACATTATCTTTTTAAATGTTCAGAAAATAAATGTTTTCTCCTCTACATTTTAGTCGTTTGAACCATTATAAATGGCATGGATTACACAGGGAATATAAAGAATTTCTAAAAAAAAAAAATAAAAAAGGCATCCTGTTACAATAATAAAGTGAAATAAATGTTGACAGTTCTAAGCATTAATGTTATTAGGTGAGGAACACTAATTTGTGATTTATTTATTTCTTAATGAGACAACAAAGATACTTGCTTCCCTTACCAACAGTAGTTCTGCGATCTTTGTACAAAGGTATTTCTAATTGAGCTTGAACAACTCACGGTTGTAGATCTTCATATAGAGATAACTGCTGTGATGACTTGTAAAAGGATATTAGAACACAAATGGATTTTATGTGCTTTATCAACTATTTAATATGTGCAAATTCATTAAGTACATTGACAAAATAATCTCCAGGTCTTTCTTCCTGCCTCCCCCATGCTCATCCTACCTGCCCTGGGATTTTGCCACAAAATTATATTGCCCTTTTAATTAACTGTGCATATTTAATGACTGATAATTTCTGAAGTGGTAGGTCTCTTTCTCTATAACTACTTCCCATAGATGATCTTTGCACCTCTGTTGGCCTTAGTGTCCCTGTTTGTAAAGTGCTCTTTCAGAGAAGTGGTCCAGACCAAAGCTGGTGAGATCCACTGATTTGCATTAACCAGGCATTTATATGCATCTCAGAAGGTATTAACCTGTTAAAAGAAAAGCTGTGGGACAGGGGTAGAAATACTCTAAACTTGGACAGTAACCCAATATGAAACATTACAAACCTTCTCACAGAACCGTGTTCAGGAATCCTAAAGCATTTTTTGGTGCACTCATAGGTTGAGCTGACCTCTGGTACTACATCTTGACTTTATTTTGAGCTTATAATTATGCAACAAGGTATATTTTGATAGAGACTATATGGGATATCAGGGCTTTGCATAATGCAGTGTTGCAGAGTAATGATATATTTAATCCAAAAGAGATGAATAAGCACCAAATAAAAATCAATCTTATAACTCTGGTATTGCCCCAGGACTGCAATAACATATGCCCTTTCTCTCTGGCATATTTGTTCAGTGCACTTTAAAATGCATAACATAGATGCTGCGTTACAACTCCTTGTGTACACAGTTTCCATATCAACACTCCATACTGGCTCCCATTCCTCCCCCCACCCCCCCCCCCAAAAAAAAAATTATTTGATTGCAAAGCACGGTTAAGGTCCAGAACCACTAAAATCTCTCAGCTGTTTTAATGACATAGAAGATGGTTAGAACTGTGAAATGCCATAACCAAAACATCTATAAACTCTTGCTTCAGAAAATAGATCTCAGATGCAGGATCAGGCTTTTGATGTGCCTATGTACCTTGTCTCCTACAAGGCATGGAAGAAGCCTCTCTGCATTAGTAAATTCCTGCATGTGCAATATTAAAATGAAATCAATAAATCACATGTTTTCTATACCCACAACTTTTTTTCACTTGCATTTGCTGCAGAGCTGCAGCATGTCAGATGGCTGCTCTTGTTTAAACCAAGAATTGAACTGGTCCCACAGGTCCTTCTGACTGGAGAAATGAAAAAACCACTTCTAAATTACTTCCTTCCACATCTCTTCCCTGCCCTGTGCCAATTATTGGGGTTTTGGGCTTTGTGATTCAAATGAAAGAAGGGAGAATTCTAAATCACAGGTGCCAGGATATACTCCATTAGTCTTTTTAATACAGATTAATAATATTCTCTCATGTTTTGATGGGATGACCATACTTCCTTATGCATCATGAGAAGCTCTTGCTCTAGACCAGTTGCTGTATGAACAGCCAGGAAAAGCTGTTAGGATTTCTTTTATTCCTCTGTGTTTGAAAGACACAGCAACATAATAGGGAGATCACATGCTATTGCCTGAAAACGTCCTTTGCTTTCCTCGTGCACTGAACAATATAAGGAAAGTTAGGCAAACATTGCTCATTAGCAAACAAATGAGCTATACCTTTGTTATAGTACAATTTGAGCAGAATATTTATTCATGTTATTATATCTTTTAATTATGCATTAGATTGTGTCATCTGGATTTACTAGCAGCATCCTGATACTCTATGAAAGGTAACTTGAAGACTGAACGGGGCAGCTATATTTTTGCCTGGATTCATTTGCCATGTTAAATGCAATTGAACAACAGGAACCTTTCCTACAGCTAAACTTCTGAGAAGAATTACAAATGCAAACTACCCGAAAGGGCTGTTCAATATTCACTTGAATAGCACAATGCAGTTCTCTTTAGGTCCTTTAACTCGGTCCACTTCATAAAGCGAATTAATTTGTGCTGTATTGCATTGCATTCTACATGAAACTATTGTCAGCCAAGTAACATTTCCTTTTGCTGAAATGTATTTATGTACTAAGCCGGTTTTAAGGTGTTTTCACAAGCATGTTTGATAGGTATTGGCTTTGATCTCAAATATCTCCAGCAGGAGGAGTTTTTTAGAACACCATGCCTTCGAAGATCTAGTACAGGCTAACACAGAACAGACACCTAAGTGTCAGCTAGAAAGGAAAGAAAGGAAAGCATGCAATGTTAGAAAAAAAGGTGAAGTGCTCCAAAAATACAGTGCTGTCTGAGCTATCTGATCTCCTTTTTCTGATTCATATTTTACCCTTATTACAGTTAATTGAGATAGGACAATTTTAAAGTTACATAAGTCCTTTCAAGATATACAGCTGTAAGATACAACCAACTAGTGATGGAACAAAAAATCTCAGTACTCCAAATAGCATATACCTATATACCATATAGGTCTCCACTTAAGTACAAGTCATACTGGTGGTTTAAAGCTCAAATCAGAGTTCAACTAAGAAGTGACATATCTGGATCTGGACCTAATTCCTGAAAGTCTAATTTACCTCTATTTCCCTCTATTACAGTATCATGCAATGAAACTACAGACACTGAAAGTGGACTATATGAACAGGCATGTTTTCTTATTCAGTAGGGTGTCCCCCACTTTTCTATTTAGAACAGAATTTCTGATGACTTATGAAAACCATAGTTTATTTCAAAATAGCAGTACCACTGAGATGGTATTTATTTCCTCATCTGTAAGAGAAGGAATAGGCTAGACACTCAATTTAATTTTATTATTTTCAGAATCCTCACTGGTCTAATAAAATCCATGGTTTAAAATGCACATATAAATGTAGAGCCTTCGGTAAGCCTTTTTTTTTTTCTTTTTTTTCCAATCCACAATGGGCCAAAGCTCTCAGAAAACCTTCATTCCCAAATATAAGCAGAGAATTTGGCCTAATGTTATCACAAAAAGGAATTTACCATGAAATTCAGTATTGTGAAAGTTGCTGGTAGTTTATAAACACATCCTAGATGCTGAAATTCCAAAGCTGTTTTGTTCTGAAAAAAACCTAACCAACCAGACACCAAACCATACTCCAACCATCTGTATTCCTTTCACAATGGCCTCTATTTAAAATGTAGCCTATTAGAGAAGGAAGTTCTTATTTATGAAAGTCCTCTTTTCCATCAGCAAGGCCCTCATCAGAAATCATATGCTTAAAACCCATTCTTCATAGCCAGAAGGCTGCATACAATTCTCTAGTTGCATTTATGCTCTGCTTCAGGACATGACAGGTGTACACAGGAGTTATATTCAGCAAAACTCCCATGTGCCACTCGAACTTAGTTGGAAACATTTATGGTTTTGATTGTTTTGTTTGGGTTTGGTTTTTCTGTTTTGTTTGTTTGTTTTTTTAGTTCAAGAATAGGAATTTTTTTGATTGGTTCAATCTTCTGTGTGTGAATAAGCATTTCTGAGGCAGACACACCCAGCTACACCGCTCTGTACAAAACGGAGAACTCACATGCATAACAGAATTTGCCAGCTATCAGTTTAGCAAAGATCTGTTTGTACCAACAGACATGGAGTGTCAGCATCAGAAAAAGCATTTAAGAGATTATTACGGAGGATAATCTTTCATGATGCTGAAAGCAGACAGATTAAAAGACTGAGCATATCATTCAAACTCAACCACTGTGGAACTCAGCTTTATGCTCAGTATGCTCTCCTTTTGCATTTTCCTTTTACAGCTTTTCATCTTTTGCAGCAGACGGAAAACGCTTTAAAAAAAAAAATAAATCAAGCTGAGGCCAAAGATGGTTAAGCTTTGAAAGATGAGAAGACTTTGGGTCCAGTGGGGGCAATTCCAAAATTGTCTTCAATGGATCTAAGACTTCAGAATTGAAGTACCTAAGACATTGGAAACACCCATGGACTTAATTTTAACTTCCAGGCTGTGTTAGATTCTGTTCTCAATAAAAATTTCCAGCACAGATTCAATCTGCCTTCCTACTTGTTAAACCAGAAACATTGTCAGAACTGCCATTTCAGTGATCCTTAGGAAACTATTCTTTCAATAAAATGGTGAATTGTAGGCAGTAGTAGCGCAAGGGTTAATTCAGCTCAATATTTTTCACTACATGAATCGATTTCAGCATCTAACCAGCATCTAAATCACAATTCCTTTATCACTGAGACAGGGTTAACTTTTGAAAGGCCAACAAGAATTTCATACCCAATAATCCTAATCTCAGAAGACCACCAAAAAAAAAATCTGATTGTGCATAAAGACAAGATTTCCAACAAGCTTCGTTGTTGTGCTTGCAGTCTTTGTTAAGCAAGAGGACAAGAAAAAGTAACTCCAACCACAGATAATGTTATGGTCACACAACACAATAATAGGATTTCAAAATTCCAGGCTTGCAGTAGTTATGCTTCATGTCTGACTGTTGAGAGCAGTATAATTTTTAAACATGAGTTGTGAAAAATTGCTTAATGTAGACTTAATTTTATTTATACTTATGCAGAATGTTGTCATAAAGAAATGTCAGTAGGCTTGAAGTCAGAAGGGTGAGTTAAATTGCCTGGTTTTTACATTTTTAATTTTTGGTTTTTTTCCTAAGTGAAGAGCTGTGGTATTTCTTGCAGTTCAGCCATGTTACTCTCTCTCTTCACTGAATGTTTAAGTCTATATTAAGCTATCCTAAGAATAAAGAGCACTGTGCATTTTCACCATAAAGCCCCCTGCAATACAAGGTGTCTATAGACTTTAGCTTTCAATTCTATTAAAGTTTATAATAAACAAACCTCTACAACGTCCCCTTCACAGTGGGAAGAAAATTACAGAGCTTGGCAGAGCAGTCTTCAGGAGCTGGTGTGTGTACTTAAACCAGCTGTGCTGAGCAGAGCATCTTGTACGTTTGCAGCTCATGACCGTTTCAAGGGCACTCACAGGCTGCAGAACCACTATTTTCCATTTTCACTGAAATAATTGACACAAGAATAGATTCACATTGTGCCACTTGCTGTTCTCACAGCCTTTGTCTGAAAAACAAAGGCTCAGGAGTACAGTATCTCATTTGTCAGGAAATTGGTAGAAAGGCAGTGTACTGTCAGCTTTTCCCATATTCTGCAGTTTGATTCTCATCGGTTTTGATTATTATTACTATCTTTTAAAGGCTGCAAAGAAAAGAGAAATGGCAATCAGAAGGAAATAAAGATTTCACATTGTGGAACGCCTTGCACATGAATATATTACAGTGGTCACAGCCACAAAGATCACTCTGGTGGGGGAAAATGAACCGTATTTCTCCTATGTCTAACGATTTCCTCTGTAATCAGCTTCTTTACAGATAGTCTCTTCACCAAAATAAAAACCATTCTGTTATTAAGGAATCTCACTCTAAACCCACAGTCCACATTTAATGCTCAGTCTTTATATCCTGTCAAGCCAAGTTAGGAATGTAGTCCATTAACTTTATGAATCAGTAGTAAAATTAAGACCAAGGTACAATTAACTAACATTCCAAATTAATAGCAAGTATATTTAAGCAATTTATGCTATACTAATCCAAGAAAAAAAAAATTATTCATATTTTATGCCCTGAATGAACCAAACCATTAAAGAGCAAAGGGAGGTGAGGTGCTTGTGGACTGCAACCACACAGGCAAACTTTAGTCAAAATGAATGAGAGGCATTTGTTCGTACAAAAGAGGGAATTTAGGATGGAAAGATGGGCACAGCCTCAGGACATTGACACTTTAACAAGTAGATCTCAATATGACACTGAAGGGACTAATTTCTAACAGTGCACACATTAGCATTAGCCAAAATTAAAACCTCCATAGGACAGTCAGAGTAGCCAGTGGGCTCACTGATACATTTGCATTTTAATTGCATTACAAGAATTGTTGCTGACCAATATGAAATATTTGCTTTTCTGGACTGCCATGGTGAAAGCACAAAACTGGTAACACTTTCATTACTTCTGTTATCTAAAAAGACCATCAGGGTCTTTGAGACCCGTCACAGGAGCAAACTTAAAAGCCCTACATGAGCTTACCTGATGTCCACAAGACTGACTGCCTCTCTCTTCACCTTTTCTAGTCATTGCCATTGGTTGCTTGTGTCCTACTGTATATATTTTTGTTTTCTTTCTCCACTGCCTCTCAGAAAAATCAAGGGTGTATGGCAGCCTCCAAATATTTGCTTTTAAAGTAACCCTGAGGAGGGGAGAAGAAAAGAAAAAAAAGCACCAACATTTTAGGCACAAAGATGCTTTTAGAGCTTTCTTATATGATTGACTCATTGTTTCCCTCAGTGAGAAAGATTTCCAATATTTTTTAGAAAAAATTACAATGTCAGTAAGGCACAGTCAAACACAGTTACTCTTGCACAATCTTTTCGCCCTGCAAAGAAAGACATTGCAGCATCAATTAAGTTCAGCAAGCATTTCATTTCAAGTAAAGAAATGGAAGAATAATGAAATTTTTTTGGAGTATGGTGGCAGCATCAGTAAGGGTGCAACTAGAAAGAGAGAAATGGTCTGGAAAACTCATTTACGTAAGAAATTGTATTGGGTGAACTTTAGATGTAAGAGCTATCACTATGAATTTGTAATTCTTGTGAGCAATTCCTCATTTGAATGAGGACTATTTGCAGCAAATTATTGCACTGGGCTCAGTGACTCCCAAGAAAGGGTCAGTGAGAACAGAAGTGATAAATACAATGGACAACTGTTGAGTGCTCAGGCCCAGTGAATTTCAGACCATATCTATATTAAGACTTAAGGAAGTATCTAAGTGGTAACATATTTGCATAAGTCTGTGTATTGTAGGTAGTTTTGGTGATTTCATTTTGGACAATATATTAGTAAATTAAAGATACGCAGTCAAATATCTCTAGGTCTTACAGATGTTACAGGGCTCTCAGGGAATGACTTTTATTAGCAGCATTGATACACAGCTTTCCAAGAAAATTTAAGTAGGGAAGATGTTGAAGGTGGCAACAAATAGATACATGCAAGGTTAGCTTTGCAGTCTTTAGCATTTGGAAAGAATAGCACAGAGATACTGAAAGAATTAGATGTGGGTAAATCGAGAAATAATTAAGGGGGAAATCGTGGCCTGAAGAGAGAAGGCTCAAGAGTCATGGTAGCAA
This sequence comes from Megaceryle maxima, assembly GCA_024605025.1. NCBI lineage: Eukaryota > Metazoa > Chordata > Aves > Coraciiformes > Cerylidae > Megaceryle > Megaceryle maxima. The sequence goes on along the minus strand of JANHGN010014876.1, from coordinate 8,928 downwards.
CCAAAAATAATTTTAAATTGATACAGATTCAAGGATGTCTTGAAGTTATTGGGGAACAAAAGCACCTAATAACAGTGCAACAGAAATACTGTTAGTAAAGACTCCCTTTCTTTCCAAGATGGTCAGAATATACCTTTTTGCAGTCATTTCCTTGGGTGGGGTTGTTTGGGTTTTTTTTTGTTTGGGTTTGGTTTGTGTGCTTGGTTGGTTTTGGTTGGTTTTTTTAGCCCATTATTCTGCAACATGCACAGATATTTCTTCTTGGATTTCTGTGCAATCCTCAGTAGACTTACAATGAAATTATTTTCTTTTTACAACAATAAACATCATTTAGTGACTGCACCAGGAACTTCAGCCACAACCAGTTCTCCATATACTGCCAAATCCAAAATGTCATTGTCAATAAAAGATGAAACTAACTAGCACTGATTTGTTTCTCCAAGAGCTTGGTGTTATAACATCAAAGGGCTTCCTAATATATGTGCCAAATTTTGAGAAAAAAATAATTTTCTATTCTTCAAAACAATTGCATGATATAAAGGTATCTTTTTCCCAACCAGCTTATATTATTTTTACAATGAGTCATAATCATTAATGAGTATTTCTCTAAAAGAGACATTAAACCTTTGAGCATGTGTTTATAATATAGCACATACAGATAGATAAATACAAATAATATTTTATCTTGTTTTTATTTTTTAGATTTCAGAGCATTTGGTAATTAGTGCTTAGGACCTTCCTTGTTGCTTTGCAGCTTGATGATTTCACCCTCTATTTCATTCTGAGAAACTGCATAAAACCTTTTTTTCCTTTGGCTTTTCTGAGGAGAAGGAGACAGTGAAAAGAGTTTTGCTCCTACAGAAATAAAGGCACTTCCTGCACAGAACAGTAATAGTAAGATGAATCTTGGTTTCACAGAGATTTTATTTCCTGACTTGAAAATTCAGTCTCCTTTCTAAAGATCACAATGATATTTGCCATTAGTTTGGCTATATAACTGTCTAAATTAAATCATATCACTAACAATCTTGCACCCCATCCTGGATTTTATACATACTTGAGAAGCAATTTACTCTGACTTTACTAAAAGTATCTGCACATTGAGATATTATTTAAGTTTATAAGAATATTTCTATATATTAAATACTCACTTCCTCCTATGTGTCCTTTTTAGCATTCAAGTGAAAGTCTAAGTGGCAGATCAATTTACTTGAAACTCATCCAGACCACCTTTCTGACTTCAACAGTGGCCATTAGCAAATTATTCATTAATGGACTAATAACTTGGGCACCATTTCTAAAAGTACCTCCTGCAGGCAGGCTCATATAACATCACTGAAGTGATGGAAAAAGCACAAAATTATGACACTTTTGGACAGAAGATGATATTGAAACACATAGCCCACCAAAACAGTGACAAATCTCAGTCCAAACATCGGTGCATGCTAGACCTGAATACAATTGTCACATTAGGCTCACAGTTAGGGTAAGCATAAGCTTTGTGGGTAACAGATGAGAAATAAAGTAATTAAAGGCTGGTCAAAAATGTTCCATTTCTTAAAACTGAGGTTCTGAAAATATATCACGGAAAAAAAAATCTGATTCTACAGATAACTAAATGCTCACAGCTTAAAACCTGAAGCTGCCAAAATAGTTCGCTTTCTTGAACAGATATTGCAAATTATTTTTAGGATTCCCCAGAAAACAGGAAGGTTTGGATTAGGATCTGTCCTCTCAACAAAAAAGTTGATTTACTGTCATTCTGTGTATATATATGTGTATATATACACACATAGATAGACATACACATACGTGTATGTAAAACTTAGAGCTTCTTGAACAAAAAGGTAAAGCATTGAATTTTACAATCAGATGAATCAGCACTGTTATTCCAGTTATGAAATAAGTCATAGGCATAAGCTCACTGGTTGACTACAGTTTCTGCTAATAAATTGTTCCCAACATAAATGACAGAGTGCACAGAGTGCTCAGAGCTGTTAATAAATACACTGAATTAGAAAATGTCTCTATATGAACAATGTATCTGAGCTAGCCAGATTAGAGGATTATATTTCCCACTGCAGTAGTTCATATTATAGTGACACAGAAATGTCAAGGAGAACAGAAGTTATTGCTGAGAGGAAAAAAAAAAAAACAGGGAAAGGGGAAAGGAAAGAGAAAAAAGGGAAAGGGAAAGGGAAACTATTACTCTAGAACAAACAAAAGATAAAAAAAATATTCACAAAACAAATTAATTGCAAGAAGTACACTGCACAAATAAATCAACCCTCGGTAGAAATGATTCAACTGTATTGAAAAAAAAAAGTCATTAAAAGGTCAAGTCTCACAGCATTCTGCATGACACACCAAAAACAGGGAATCCATTTTGTAACCTGCAGAAAGAGGCATTTAAGATAAATTTCATCAATTTACCTCTTAGTAATTCAAAGCTTTCTGGAAGTATACTTGCCTCTAAGGAAAGCTGCTATTCATCTTGCTTTCAAAAGATTGGAGATGGGGTCAGCGAGTGTCCTCAGAAAGAAGATCCTCATGTAAAACAAGCAAAATAACTTAAACATAGAAACGTTTTCCTTTGAAACCTTATCTCCTAAACCCATGTTCCTGCTTGTTTTCATTGTGGCTACCATAAACCAGTGTTTGTTCCATCTTGCATTTATTTTTAGTAAGAACTGTGCAATAAATTGTGCATTAAATAATGACATCAGCAGAAAAGAGGTAAAGACAGGAAGTATTTGGTATTTGACAGCTGACAGGCACAAAAATTTAAAACATGCAGAATGTAAATACAATAACAATGGAGAAATCCCCAGCCAACCAAACTGAAGACAAAGCTCTGTCATTACTTGTTAACTCCTCGATTCTATGTCATATTCTTCATGCTAATGCCCTGAAGGACTCTTCTGGTTTCCTATTGCCTCTCCTCTGTCTTTCCATCTCCTGGTCTTCTCCCAGCTATAATCTAATCCCTTTATATTCCATTTCATATCTTCTCTTCCTTTATGGAAGGGGGAAAAGGATTAATTTGCCCTTTACTTATTACTCTTTTCTACCTTAGCTAGATGATGACTAATATTGGGATTAGAAAACAAGAAAAGCTACAAGAATGACTACAAGTTCACATTAAAATAAATAACTAAATTGATCTATCCCACAATTTATGGAAAATTCTTTGATTCAAAGAAGTGGAAATTGCTATCTTCTACTAAGTTAGTATAAACAAGATAACTGATGTCTTTGAACTACCATAGCCTACTCTGAATTTAATAAGTATTTGCTTTCAGTTTTCTTAGACCTGCTGTTTCAACAGCTTCTTTTGCACTGTTGAAAATAGGTTAATTGTATGATTATATGAAGGATCATAAGTAATAAAAAAATCCTTATGAACTCTATAACATGTTCTATAAACCATTATTGCACAATTCAATATTTTAGACTTTATTTTCAATATTTCTCTAATTTTCTTCAGTCTTCTGACACAAACAGCTTCTCTGACTCATCTGTCTCTCTATTCTCCTATCATTGCTCTTTTTGCTGTGACTCACACAGTATTACCCTTCTACTTTAAATCACAATTTTGCCGTCCTAATTCTACATCCACAATAGGGATCACATTCTTTTCTTTTACAACTTTACATAGTCACAAGGTAGTGCTGTAATATGACCAAGTTTCAAGCAGCATCGTTCTGTCCTTTGCCTTTTTTTGTCACCTCTTTGCAATTGAATAGTTAATAGTCTTCCTAGTCTTCTGAAGCCATATGATATAGTAATATTTCCCAGTGAATTGTAACCAAATCACATATTTTCTTCTTTGTTTTAGTGATCTGTTACAAAGGTCTAGTTTCTCTTTCACCAGAAAAATCTTGTTTGTGAATTGGCAACAGGGAATTCAGCTCAGTTATTATGTAAACACTGTACACAGGTTGTTCCTTCACATCCCATTTCTAGCCCTGAGACAGTCCCAAGCTGCTGCTATCACATATAGCATCCTTAGATAAACCCGTGCTATGATTAGAGAAAGCAGGTTTGTTCTGAGTAGGCAGAGCTGCCACCCTGCTTTAAACAGGGTATGCCCACTGGTTACAAGTTACATAGCAACATGAAAAATTAGAAAAAAAAACCAAACCAAGTAGACGTCAAATTAAAGACCATAGATTAAGGATACTTTTATTCTGGATTGGCAGTTGCTCAGGCCAGGTGATGTCACATTACATTTTCCTGTAGCCCATCAACTCTGTCTAGAAGAATGGAACTGTACATGATGCTTGGTGCTTCTCTGTACAATACTCCACTATGCTCCCACCCTGATACACACTTCTTTTCTTGAGGAAAACCTGTTCATGTCTCTTTGTGAAGCAGAGCAAGATCCAGAATGGGACTGCAGCATGCAGCTCCTTGGTTCTCCAACATCTGACATAAACTACACTCCCAAGTTAGAAGATCACTTTAAAAAACTCAGTGAGAAACCAAAACCTAAGGATGAAGTCTCAAAGGTCAGTAGGCTGAAGAAAGGCCCATTCAAATTAGGTAACTATAAGACACCACCATCCCTTAACCACATGAACTCGCATCCTGTTGCTCACCTGGAGGAGTACACCACCATTTTTTTTTGTTTTAATTTTTTTTTTTTTTTTTTTTAGAACTGCCACCAGCAAATTTTGTCCTGGAAAAAGACCCATAGTCCAACAGAGACTTTTCTTAACACAGCACAGCTTTAACAGGGAAAAAAAAAAAAATAGACACTCATCTATCTCTGAATATTTCAGAACTATCTAAAGCATCTTCAGGTAACTGGAGGATGTGAGGGTGATCTGGCCACAACATCTGTCACCCCGTTGATTGCCAGGATTGATTTGGCTGATCTGGCTGGCTAGATTGGTGTCTCCTTCCTCCCTCACCACTCACTGTGCATCCCTCCTGAAGCTGCACATTCAGTCAAAGAGGACAACCTTCCCAGATTTCTTTTTCTGGGGCTTTTTAGTCTTGAGAGAAGACTGAGAGGGGATCTTATTAATGCCTATAAATATCTGAAGGGTGGGTGTCAAATGGAAGGGGCCAATCTCTTTTCTGTAGTGCCCAGTAGTAGACAAGGAACAATGAGTATCAACTTGAGCATAAAAGGTTCCAACTCAACATGAGGAGAACTTCACTGTGAGGGTGATGGAGCACCGGAACAGGCTGCCCAGAGAGGTTGTGGAGTCACCTTCCCTAGAGACTTTCAAAACCCATCTTGATGCATTCCTGTGCAACATGTCCTAGGCGATCCTGCGCTGGCAGGAGGGTTGATCTCTAGAGGTCCCTTCCAACCCTTAACATTCTATGATTCTATGGTAACTGTGTGATCCAATCCTCAATTTGTGCAAGATACCAGACCCTGGGTGTGTGGGTTAACCACCAGGCAAAAAGGAGGTGCCATCTACTGACCTAAGCCATTTGAGCTCTTCTTTGTATGGAATAAACTTTTTTGTTGTATTCTAAAACCTTGGTTTAGAACTTCTCACAGATGTGGCAAATTGCTGTAGGATCTCTGTGGTGGCCTGATTAGGCCTCTTTCCTCATTTGCAGCCTAGTGCATCAGGGCTGTATTTTAACTCTTGTACATGAAGAGTCACAGCTGGGGACATGAGCTCTATGACCAGGTGCTTTACTCAGCAAAATAACTACCTACTTCAATGAGATTTTTGTTCAGTTAATGTAAAATGCAACTCTGTATTTTACTACAGTTTCCATTAGGACCCTAACTACACAGGCATTTACACATATACACAATTTTATGAATATGAATCTTGATTTAATAAAGTAATTAAGCACATGCTGAACTTACATATTATAAGTGTTCTCAGTGAAGTCAGTGGAACAATTCGAGTACATACAATGAAGTGAATACAGGAGTGCTTCCAAGATTGATTTTTTTTTTTTCCCCCCTCCAGGTAACAGAGCAGAGGTAGCTTTTAGGACCCTTACTGGTTTTACCACTATAACATAGACAAGTAAGAAGAAAATCCATTACTTGACAGATAAAGGCTGAAAACAACTCAGTAGCATTAAAGTGAATTAAAACTGTCTGAAACATATCCAGTTGATCATAGAAATAGTAGAACATACTGCTATAAAGACAGTTATACTTCTCTTATGAACAATGACTAGGAACAGGAAAATATCAAACCGTTTGACCTTAAAAACCTTTGACAGGGACAGGAGAGAGTTATCTTTCCAAAACTCATATCTTCTACAGTGTCCTTAGTTTTCCACTAGAGATTTCTTGGACTTGGACAACCAGCTTTGAAGGCTCATGGCCAAAATTCTGTCCCCAAGAACAGTAACAAGGTAGAAGGATATTAATGGGAGTAGAGAATACAGCTTTCTCAAGCTACCCTTCTCAAGGCAGGCTTGTCTGAAAAACCAGGAGGAGCAAGTTCAAAACTGCTCCTCCAAAATTAACCAAAAGCCATGACTTCTACTCACCACATTCAGTGTCATAAGGACCTGGTACCCATGCCCTTCAACCTGCCAACCATACTGCTGTCTGCCATCTCACTTGCCCACATAAGATCTCCAGTCAAGGAGGCTTTTGAAACACCTCCACTTTATTGTGGAAGTGGGTAGCAGTTTATAGGCAGAAGTTGCCTTTACTGGAAGTTCATTGAGCCAGAGTAGGGTGCAATAGAACTTTATCCTTTACACCAAACCTATTTATTTTATATATATACAGTTAAAATAAGCTTGTTCTCACCACATATACACAGATAATAGAAGATGCTGTTTTTATTAGGCTGGGCTACAGACGTCTTTGTCCGAGTTTGTGAGCTAGGTAACCTGAGAGTTACTCTGGATACCCACTGATAGAAACTGAGCACAGGTAATTTTGCACAGCTGAGTCCTTGATCTGCCCCTAGAGATAACATTCTACCATTGATATCCTAGTTGATCTGTCATGGGTAGGGTATATCATTATGTTCCTCAGCTGAGGAGATTCCAGATAGAAAATCTTTCAGAGAGACTTATTTTGCCAGCATGGTGTCGTCTCTGAATCTTTTGTTTTGAGAAAGTTACAGTTTAAGGTTTTTAGATACAGGGATTCTGGGACAAATTTTGCCTGAACTGGGACTGCTTTAAGCTTAGAAAAAACAACTCTAAAAGATAAATCCATTCACAGAAGGATTAAACACAGGAAGCTCATCAGTAACACATAAGCAGTATATTAACCTTTACCACAGTCATCACCTCTATGGCTGACATAAGGATGTGGCTGAGACAACCAGGACCTCCCTGAGATTTCTCTGAAAGCCCGGTAACCAGACTTTGTCCTCACAGCCCCATAGGATCCCTGATATAGGCATGGCATTTAGAGCAACATTTAAGCTGCTTTAACAGCAGAATCCACGTGGCACACAGCGACTTCTGGAATTGGGAAACTACTGTGCAATACGATAGTATTAGGGCAAGAATCTCTGCTCAGCTCTACTTTTGATTTTCCTTTTGTTTACATTATCTTGAGGCTGCATATACATACTGTTCTGGAAATTGTGTCATTGCTGCCCGGTCGTTGTCTGACCATGTGAGTCATGGACACCTCTTCAGCCTGTCTGGAGAAGAGCAAATATTTCTGCTTTTCTTGCTGTTCTCCAATCATGCTCTCCAGACATGTTCTTCCAATTAATGCCCTGTTTGTGAGCTGTTACCACGTAAATCTAGTCAGATGTCACATAGGCAGAGTGTCATAGACTTCAGAAAATTTACTTCTCTTTGCCTGGCATGAGAGCACTCTGGTCAATGGAATTACACTGATTTTAAAAAAAAGAATCAACCTCTGAGCAGAAGTGGCTACAGAAAGTTGAGGAGGCATAAAAATGGATAAAAGAGGAGTTAAGTTCACTGCATGTCGCTTACATAAGTATAATCTATTAGAAGCTACTTTAAAAAAGAAATTCAACAAGGATGAAAAAAAGGTTTTTAAAATGTCAACCTATTCATGCAATTAATCATTCTAGAGAGAGCATCTTTTCCCAGGCAAGGATGTTGGAGCAAAACTACTGGAATCATTCAGCAAACAATTAGGTGATCCTATGAGGAGTGAGGCACTACAAATGTAATGAGCCACCCAGCTCTTACTTTCATAATAAAATTCTCCTGTCTTTCTTACAGAAAGACTCTGGGGAATGTAATGTCCAGCAGTCACACCAAGACTTAAAATACAGTCTGCAGAAAGATAAGTGGCCTTTAGATACCATAGATTCCTGATGTATAAGCCTGGCACAGGACTCATGGCCCACTGGAGGCGAGCAGAGCCCCTGATGGGCTTTGGGAAAGCTCAAGAGAGGTTCCATGGCCTGCTGAAGGCATCAGGACCAACCACTTGGGTTTCAGGAAAGCCCAGAAGATGCTCAGGGTCCCACTGGCAGGCAGGGGTTCAGAAAAACCCCATGGAGGCCCCAGTTACCCTTGTTGACTCAGTGGAGTCCAAAACATGGTGGGAAACTGTGAAGAAAGCAGGGAACAAAAGGGAATGGGAGGCCATAAGGGGATGGAGGATTGGAAAAGTGTAGTTGGGAGGCTGGGGTGTGAAATGCTTTAAAAAAATGTGGAAACGCTGTACTGTATCTCACGATAAGCCACTGGAAAAAGAAAGTTCTATTGCATAAACATTGTTAATTGATTTTTTTTTTTTTAGGGGCTTGGTTTTGGTGTTTGGTTTTTTGTGTGTGTGTTTTGTTGGGGTTTCTCAGTTTGGAGGGGTTTTTTTGTGTTTTTGGCTGGGGTTTTTTTGGGGGGTGTTTGTCAGTTTTGGGGGGGGGGGGGGGTCATCTTGAGTTGACAGAAAACTGCCGGAAAAAATAAGTGCCCCCCCCCCATAAACCAGGAGGGACCCAAAACGCTCATTCACAAGACCGGAAGAGCGTCGTGGAGGGA
>JANHGN010014875.1:0-44952 GCA_024605025.1 Megaceryle maxima | reverse complement strand
TGGGCCAGGGGGCCCGCCCCCCCCCCCCCCCTTCCCCCCCCGGCCGATACAGCACGTGACGGGTGCCGGCTGCCGGATTAGCTGGGCTGCTGCGGCTGCTCCCTGCTGCGCCGAAAATCCCAACCCGCAGTGCTGGCTACGCCGCCGCACTGAGATGGCGGCCGCGCCGGGTTTCGTTGCTGCGCCATCTCTGAGATCCGATTTTGGCAAGTGTTGCCCCCACAATGGAGTCATTGGGGGTCTAGTGGCAGATTTATGCATTGCTTCTGTTGACTGCCCCTGGAGAGCCACTTTTTTTTTGATCGATAAACAAAAATAATAATTCTTGAGCCTCACGTTGATGCTTGGCTTAACTAAAGAGATCAAATTTTAAGTAGTAGCTCGAAGGAGGATGATACGAGGCCTTCTATGGGAGGATTTTTCAAGAATCTGAACTTCCTAAATGGCAGCATGCACAACTGAGCATCTAAAAGGACAGTGCATTTGGATGTTTGGATAGATTGAGGTCCTATTGGAATTTATCAAATTGGTCTTTCATAAAGTTTAATTATATTTAATAGTTTTCTTATTTTTTTTCCCAAATAACTTTTAAAGTTTGCCATGAATGTGAACAACTCTAATAAGCTGGAGTTTAAGCTTTGTGAGTTGCTCACTGTCTTCTGATGAAATGATTCCATGTTGTGTTTGAGTTGTGTCGTTTATGTGGAAGTTTTAGAAAAGCAAACCAAAATTTTATTTGCTGATGTAGTTGTAGGGAAGAAGTCACCAAATGTTTTGTGGACAGTAGCTCCTTCAGATATGAAGACTGTGATGTCTCTGTGGTATTAATGCAGTGTAAAGAAATTTTTAGGTCTCTGAAAGTTAAATGACCAACTGGATTAATGTTGTTTGGGTTGTAGTCTCTGTAGACCTAAACAAAAAACTTGAATTTTTTCATTAATTTCAATCAAAATACATTTGAGTGGACTGAAAGGCCATTTTAAACGTCTTTTTATCCTGCATATAATGTGTGAAGGAGAAGTCTGGGGTATTTGATTTGGTGGGTGTAAGATACTCTTGGCTTTGCTTCTTGTGCAGGTTTGATAGTGGGTATGGAGACGCTTGAATATGGTATAGACTTGAGTGCAAACTATGATTTTTGGTGGTTCTCCTTTCCAGGAGATGTAATTGATACTATAAACAAACTTCTTCGCAGTGGTAACTTGTTGGAACACTACTTTTCTTGTTAAGTTAGAGCTGTTTGTATATTTGCATAAATTCATGCTGTAACATGTTAATTACTTGTTTTATATTTTCTAGTTTTCTGGTCTAGACTTGAATTCCTCAGACTCTCAGAGTGAAGGAAGCTCTTCAAGCAGTAAGTACATGCAAGTCCTCAAGCTTATAAACACAGTGTTTTAGAAACATGGGTTTAGTAGCTGTAAAAAGCAGTTTCTGGAGCCAGGTGTTACAGAGGCTGATGGGGAAATTGAGGAGGTTGCTAGTAAGGCCTGCTTTGAAAGCAATGTGTATTTTAGATCAGAGCACTTAAGTTAGTAGTTAGTGTGTGTAAATTTCTTAAGTACTTAATTAACTTGAGATAATTTAGTACTTTAGTTTTGTGGTAGATGTTCTGTTGCCTCTAGTCAAACAACTGAGGCCTCTGATGGTGGTAGTAGTGTGATGATGGGTCGTCTTAATATATCCAGCTGTAGTCAGAATGTTTGAAGGTAAAACTTTTAATAATTAACTGTACTAATCCTAAATAATTTGAGTAGAAATTATATTCTCTGACATGTAAGGCTTAAGTACGTTATGAAGAGAGGGGAATCTTCCAGGAATTAACATTCAGCGTGTGTCTGGTACATTCTGATTCATGTTGCTTAGCAGACAGATGCTTCTGGATTGTAAATGAAGAATGCTATTCAGGTGCAATTACATGTGGCTTCTGGTTTGGCCTGAGCGGGACTGATGGGAAGGGGATGGTTGAATTTAAGGGGAAGGAAAAATGCTGGTAGTAATAATACTGTGAGTGCCAGTGCTTGAATGACACAGTGAAAAACCTGCTCAAATACTTGGCACAAAGTTAAATCATAACAAGTTCCAGGAACACAGGCTTCCGTCAGGTACTAATGTCCGTAAAGGGCATGTATGACTTAAGTCAAAGAAATGGCAAGACAGTTGTGCCTTTAAAAAACCACAAAAAACCTAAACTCTCAAAACCCAAACAAAACATGCACCCCCCACAAGCAAACAAAAAAAACAGCAAAAAAAGCCCAAACAGGCAGCTACCTAAATAAGTATGCAAGAACCTAATCTTCACTGTGTTGGTCCTCTGAGAGCAGGATATTAAGCACTGCATTAAAATACTGTTGTTGAAAGACCATGTAAGAGGCCTTAAAGCTGAGGCAGACAGATTTTTTTTCAAAGCAAAAGCTCTTGGAAAGATGAGTAGCTCCAAAGGTGCTAGTGCTGTAGTCTTCTGACGTTACCTTTCTTTTGTCCTTTAGAAGGCCGATACATTCCTCCTCACTTGCGGAACAGGGAAGCTTCAAAACAGGGTATGTATTGGAAATAACTAGCAACATGTGTAACTGGGTCTTGGCCTAGTTCTGAATCTCTAGGAACATACCGTTAAAGGCTTTGACAGTACTGTTAAAGGTGATTATCCAGACTCTTTGACTGTTGTGTGCAAAGCACTGCAGTGTAATCTTTAGCTTTTATTGTGCTTGGTTCCTCTGCCAGGTTATATTCTAAGCTCTGAATTAAGTACTGAACTGGCAAAATGTCTTCTGTATCTCAATAAGGAATTAACTGTGACTGAAGCAAGTTGGAGTCTCCCATCTTCACTTGAGTATCTCCGTAATCTTCACTATCAGCTTTAATGTACTTTGGCAATACCAGTTTTTCTGCTAGTGACTATGAGGTGGAATTCATGGTAAAACCAGTTGCTTAATATGAACAAGTATTAACAGATTAATTTAGTGAATGGATGGCTTTACACAACTTCATCTTAACTAGGGAGCATGAGAAGCAAAACGGATGTTTTTCTGGTTTAGCTTGTTGCGGTTTTTATGGAAGTCCACAAGAGTACTTGTGGAAGGAAATGTGGATGCTGGTGCATGAAACATGAAATATATGACAGTGTTGATTGTAGGAGTGGTTTCCTGAGAAATTGCTCTTGTATCTTGTACTTGATTTTTCTAAACAACAATGGTAAAGAAAAAATTCTGTGGAGCTCTTAAAGAAGTAAATCATGACATTTCTTTGTAAGACACAAAGATGGCAGATAACTGCAGCATGCATTATCATGTCTAATGACTTGTGTAGATACAAGAGAAACTCTTCTAACAGCTCTTGAAATACTGGAATGGAAAAACTAAAATGCTCTCTGCTTTCCTACAACTTAAGGAAGGCTTAAATCTCATCTGTTTCTATAGTGGACTTATAACAGATTCAGTACTGCAAGAGGACCTTTATTAGGAGTGGGTGGGAGGAGGATATTGAAGTACATGCTGCTGTATTTCATAGTACTTCTGGAACTGTATGATTTTAAATAGGTCTAGATGCAAAATGCTCCATTCCAATTTTATTCTATTGAAAGAAGCATCAATCTGGTTTTGTCTTGGCATTGCTGTGTGTCTGAGGTAGTTTTTTTTGTTTAACCCAAAAGAAGTGTGGCCTAAAGCATCAAATATAAACAGTTGTTACCAGAGCTGAGTGTTCTGGGGAAAAGTAGAAGGACTGGTTGGCAGCTCAGTGCTCTTGAAGTGTCTGATAGCAATAATCTTAAATGTGAGCAGTCTTTCGAGAAATCCACTAGTTAACCCCGAGAGGAATGTGCAGGCTTCTCAGAAGTAGTAAACAACTTAAAAGTTAGCTCGTGGACATCTGCTGCTTATAAATTTCCTTTCCCTCTATGGTAATTTGTACCAAATTCCAGTTTAATTTTTGGAGATACTAGATACAGGAAGAAACAGTTTTATCCTTGAGTTCATGTCATGATCTGTTACATAGATAGGACTGTCAGCCGTTGTCTTGGTAAAGCTTGTTGTCAGTCATTTTCCTGTTAAAAGTTCCTGGAAGCAGTTCTTGGATATTTAAAGAACGTATCTTAAGGGTCTTCTGCAATGTCAAGTATTCTATGATTCTAACTACTTATCCAATAATCAGAAAATGGGTGATTGCTGTTGTGTGTGACAGCTTCTCAAGTAAGCTGACAATCATTCCTGTTGAAGCATTATAAAATGCAATTTCATATGCTGATTCAGGAGAAGCATTGTCAATTCTGTTCATAGGTGTAAGAACTATGAAATTGCTCTGGAAGTTTAATTTCACTGAAATGAAACAAGCTTTTGGTGAGGAATATGTGCTGGATGGAATCTGCAGGCTTGTATTTAAAGAAAAAAAAAAAGCAAGCCTTGATGAATTCAGTTAATTTGGATTGAGTTGTATGGCTTGGACCTCAGTTTTATACTGATCCACAAGTAAAATCAAATGAGGAATACCAAACTGAAAGTGGAATTAGTGGCCCTAATTTGCAAACAGGGTGTGTGTGTGTATATATATAATGTATTTGTTACCAGGGCTTGGTCTAGAAGTTGCTGCACTACTTCAAGGAAAATATGGCAATGTACCAGCTTTGGAAACCAGTGTAGTAATAAGCTAGATGAGTAAGGTTACTTTGTATGCTATTTGGAGTACAAAATTTTTATTTCTGCAACTTTTTAGACTTGTAGAATATGTTAATGTAGTACCGAGTCAGTCCAGTATTTTCACTTATGAGAAACTACACCTATATCTTCCTGAAAATTGCTGTCAGTACTGCTGCTGTTCGATCTCTTACCAGGATGACATATCACAGTATTTTTAGTGTGGTTTGAAAGTTACTCATACTTAAATCTGAATTAAGATACCTTTAAACAAGCTACAAATAACTTCATTATGTTGGGAAGTAATTGTGGGATTAATTTTTGCTGTCTGCTTCAGTCAGACCAATTGAGTTACAGCTATCATGCTAGTTCTTGGAGTTCCCTTGTGGTTACCATGTATCTGGATTCTGAGGAGTAAAATTTCTTTTAAAAGTGTGGGGGAAGGGGAATCATGCTCTGTAGGAAACATTTAGAAAGATAATTGTTGTAGCAAAGGTTTTCCAGGAACGTAGGGCCAAGAGCAATGTCTTTCTTTAGAGTAATTTTATTTCATAGTTGCTTTTATTGTCTGGGGCATAGGTCTTGACTGATTTTTGTGCTGTGGAGCTGGCAAAAGCATGATCACAAATACAAATGACATTATTGGTTTATCTCTTTTAATTTTTAGTTATTCTTTGCCAGAATACTGTAGCTGAGATTCTGGGTCATGTTTACAAACTTAGGAAGGTTGGAACTCTGAATCAGAATTTTTAAATTCTTGGTCTAGTACCAATGCTGTGTTTAATGCTCTGTGTTTCTTCCTGCCTCCCAACCTCTGATAGCTGAATAAAACCAACTCCCTTACTTTATGATGTGGGCAAGCTGCTGTACTTCCTGTGATAGTTTGTCCTTTTCCTTTGAGTTAACCTTCTTCAGTAAGCATCTACTGTAGGTAGATATAAAAGTGTTGTGGCAAAATTCAGTGTGGTAGTTCATTGTGAAGAACACGATAGTCCTTTGCATGATGATGTTGTCTTCATCTGTGTTGATCAGATTGCTCTGTGTACTTAAAGTACAACAAAGCATTGTAACTTCCATATGGTTTTCTAATGCCAGGGCTAATAGCCTTTATTTATGTCACCAGAGGCCTTGTTAACCTCACAGAAACTAAATGCATTGTCAAGGATTTGTGTTGAAGTTGGAGAGAGAATGTAAATGAGAATTACGTGTCTTTTCTTCTGGTTCCTGCATTTCTAGAGTAGGCAACTTAAATATTGGCGCTAAGCCAGTACAGCATTTTAAAAAATAGCTTGCTTGTACATGAGTGGAGGGGGTTTGGCCAGTTCTGATACAGACTTACACACTTTTCATTGCCTATTTGAATAAGTCTTAACATCTATACCTCTTCATTCTTGAACAAATGCCTGCCTTTCAATCCTGTAGATCTTTTCAGTGAAAACTTACTGGACAGAACTTAATTTTTTTTTTAAAGCCTACACCATGTAATGTACGTTTAAAATGTTTTTCTCTACTAGGTTTTGATAGTGGTGGCTGGAGTTCCAGCAGAGACAAGGATGCATACAGCAGCTTTGGTGCGAGGTCTGATCGTGGAGCAAAATCAAGCTTCTTTGACCGTGGAAATGGATCAAGAGGAGGAAGGCAAGTACTCGTTTGTCTGTGGGGTGCGTACAGAGTCTGTCTCTGTTCTAGTAATGCACCTGCAATGGTGATGTAAAAATTAAAGGTTCTATGTGTGAACAACAGGATAAGGTAGGAAGGAGCAACCTGGGAGGGGAGGAGAGAGTGAGAATACCTTGTTTTTAAAACTACATGAGTACAAGGATGGGCAACTTGTATGTCTTGTAAAATGTGATGTGTATACCACCACCAGCCACTCACTGCAGCTGTAATGACTTGCAGACTTAACCATTTCACCAAAAAAAGTGCTAGAAGGGTGGCTACTTAGAGAAAAATAATGAAGAGCTGTTGGGAGCACATAGAATACATCAAAATTGGTGGGTTTTTTTGTTGTTGTTGTTTAAAGTGTAGTTAATAAAACTGGGTGAGACTCTTGCAGGTTCTCTACCTTACTTGATCAGTCTTACACACATCATGCGTTGTATGCACAAGTGTGGTGAGAGTGACCTTTATCGACTAGTAAAGCTGACGCTAGTCCTGTGTCCAGACATTTCTCAAACATGATTTACCAGGCCAAAAACTAAGCAGTTGAGGTAAGGACTTTTTCCGCCTTCTTTCCAAGTCAGTAAATACAGGTGAGCTCCCTCTTAAAAAGTAATAATGTGACTTGCAATTGAGGTGTTATTTTGGCCACATGTGTGGTGGGGGAATAAAGGAGCTAATCACAGCATATGAGGGTTCTGTGTGGTTGGTGGGAAACCTGTGGAAAAAGAGGCACAGAGAAAGTGAGGGAGTACAAAACAGTGCCTCCTAAGAGGTTTTAAGGAGATCTCATTACAATAAAAAGTGAAGACTGAGCAACATGGAATTGCAGCTCTGCTGGCAGGGGACTGATTCTTTACATTTGTTAACCAAGCAAAAATTTTTCATTGAAAGTTCAATGTCTTAAGCTAAAGTGAGCTGTGGAAAAAATAACAAGCTTTCCTGTCTGACACAGAATAACGTGATCTAGTCCAGTGGCTGGGAGTAAAGAGTTTTCAGTTTGTAGGTCAAGAAGCCAGTACAGATAATATGATTATATTGTTGTACGGTACATATATATACTATACAGAGCATACACTACTAGATTATTATAGCTTTAATTTTGCACATTAAAAAATCCTGTTGCCCAGGAATGGTGGCCTGATATTCTTGCTGTGTTTAGATATGAAGAGCGTGGAAGAGGTGGAGACTATGACAGGAGTGGCTTTGGTAGATTTGACCGTGGTGGGAATAGCCGCTGGTCTGACAAATCAGATGAAGATGACTGGTCAAAGCCTCTTCCCCCAAGCGAACGCCTGGAACAGTAAGTAATAGAGTAGCATAAATTCACACACGGGGTTGGTTGATATGTCCAGCAAGTAAAATACATTCTCTTCTTTTTTTAGAGAGCTCTTTTCAGGAAGCAATACAGGCATTAACTTTGAGAAATATGATGACATTCCTGTTGAAGCAACAGGCAGTAACTGTCCTCCACATATTGAAAGTGTAAGTGCTTTGTTGTTGGTTTTGTTTGGTTGGGGGTTTTTTGTGCCTTTTTTTTTTTTTGTGACTCTGGTTTACTCAGATCTCTAATAGTGACTGTGTTGCATGTAAAACTTGATGTGATGCTGTTTAGGGAAGAAGGGAAATGCTCTTCTTTTGCTACATCTAAGCTCTTTTGCGGAAGAGAGGTCCATATAATAAACTTAAGACATGGGAGGAGTTGTGAAAGCTTGTTCAGTTAATTGTAGCTCACTTTTTATGTGACTTGTCTTGAAACAGTAAACACATAAAGAAGTAGAAGTGCTTGGAGGTGCTAGTTGGAGCAACTGCGTAAGCATAGGTATTGTTGTGCTAAGCATAGTATGTTAGTGTGGTCTGCACTTCAGGCGTGGCTGCCTTTTTTAAGAATCACTTACATGAGTGGACTGAGTAGTTCCAGACACTCAGGAGCTAGTTGCCAAGAAGCTAAACTTAATAGGCAAATTTTCTAGGAAGATGTGAAACAAAAGCTACTTTACTTCTTAGACTGAATGGTGTGTTCCATGTTGGCTGAAGGGAACTTGTTTTAAATATCTTACAGTTCAGTGATGTTGACATGGGAGAAATTATTATGGGAAACATTGAGCTCACACGCTACACTCGTCCAACTCCAGTCCAGAAACATGCAATACCTATTATTAAAGAAAAGAGAGACTTGATGGCCTGTGCTCAGACAGGTAAGTTAGTAACTCTTACTGCTTAGTCTGTATCAGTAGGAGTGTGGGGTCTTCTGTTGCTCAGCTGCATGTAAGAGGTCTGTGAGGCAGCACTATTTTTAGAGTATACTGAAATACTTGTGGTGGTGGAAATTAATTAGCTTTAGAGTCTTGCAACTTTCTTAATTATTGGATTTACTGTGTTCTGAACTTTCAGTGGCTTAAGTCATGTTCGCTTTGGTTTTGTGGTGCTGAGTTTTGTAGATAACCTCTAGTGGCTAAGAGTGCACTCCAGTGGCATATGTAGTAGCCATATGCTAGTGCAGATGTTACTGTGAACATGCAAGTGATACGGGATTAGTGCTACAGTTGACAGTATGGTAGCTCTGAAAATAACTTAATAATACTGATTTGTGTCCTGATAGGGTCTGGGAAAACAGCTGCATTTCTTCTACCAATATTGAGCCAGATCTATGCAGATGGCCCTGGTGATGCCTTGAGAGCTATGAAGGCAAGTATTTAAAATACCCTGTCCAGGAAAAGCTATGACCAAAGTGTATTTTTGCCACAAACACAATAGTTTGGCTTAAAAGAAAATCATTATTTTGTGTATGATAGTCAGGTTTCTTAACTTCTGGAATACTTTCAGCTATTTTCTCTGAAAAATCTAGGCTGTGGAACGTTGTGGTTTTTTCCCTACCTAAAGAGTTGATATGCTTAACTATCTAGAGAAAAAAAAGTGTACAAGTGTTTTGTTGCATAAGCTTTAAAGACAAGCAGGGAAGTTCTACGCTATAAAAAAAACCTGCTTTGGCACACATGACTTAGGTTGTAGTGACTTCAGGGTAGGAAGTAACAGGTTTTATGGCTGTTATTTCTCTGCTTCTTAAGTTATGGATCACAGTACTGGTTATAGAGAAGAAGCTTGTGCAGCTATGTTGCTGTTAACATGCTAATCAACATCTGAATTTTTCGGTACTGTAGTAGTCAGTCTTCAGATGCAGTGCATTAAACAAGTTGTCTCAGATGTGGTTTTTCTTGTTAAGACAAATGTCACAATCTCTTCAATATTGCCTCTAGTAACTAATAAGTCCTCTTATACTTGGATTACTCAAAGTATATATATTTATTTTCTTATTCAGGAGAACGGAAGGTATGGGCGCCGTAAGCAATACCCAATCTCACTGGTCTTGGCTCCCACTAGAGAACTGGCTGTACAGATTTATGAGGAAGCCAGAAAGGTATGAATGACTCATTATTTTTAAATTGCCTAAGTACAGTTTTTCTTAGCGCTAACTTACTTTGTTTTATAGTTTGCATACCGTTCCAGAGTTCGTCCTTGTGTTGTATATGGTGGTGCAGACATTGGACAGCAGATACGTGACTTGGAACGTGGATGTCACTTGCTTGTAGCAACTCCAGGACGACTGGTTGATATGATGGAGAGGGGAAAGATTGGACTGGATTTCTGCAAGTAAGCAAAGTGTTCTTGTCTATGTGCAGATAACAACTAGAAACTGTACTTCTAAGTGAGATTTAGAGTTAATGACACTACATAGTTTGAAAGCTAGAAATTTAAACATCTAGTTGAGAACTTGTGGTCTGGTGTCTGTGCTGGGTTACATCTTAAAGCTTTGAAGAATATTAATTTTTTTATTACTGTTTAGGTACCTAGTGCTTGATGAAGCTGACAGAATGCTTGATATGGGGTTTGAACCTCAAATTCGTCGAATTGTTGAACAAGATACTATGCCACCAAAGGGAGTTCGTCATACCATGATGTTCAGTGCTACTTTCCCCAAGGAAATCCAGGTACTTTATTTTAAAGTTCAAGTATTTTAACAGCTAATAGAGCCTAATTTAATCTCTGGAATGGGGTGGGGGCAAGTCCTGATTGATCAATATATATAGACTCTTCTTTTTTCCTGTCTTTTTAGATGCTTGCTCGTGACTTCCTTGATGAATATATCTTTCTAGCTGTTGGCAGAGTAGGCTCTACATCTGAGAATATCACACAGAAAGTAGTATGGGTGGAAGAGTCAGACAAACGATCATTTCTACTTGACCTACTAAATGCCACAGGTAATGACCAGTTTCAGATAAGCAAGTAAGGCCAAATTCGGATGAGACAAGTCTAAAGACTAAAGTAATAAGCACTTCTGAGTGGGTGAACGAAATGACTTCCTTAACATGCTGTGAATGTATCATGCTGGTTAAATGTTAGTTTTAAGTTGATGTCAGCTCTTCTGGTAATACAAAATAGGGAAGGAGGTCTCTACTGTCTTCAGTTTAGAATAAACAAGAAAGAGAGAACCGAAACCACCTTTTACCCAGTGGTGGACATAAGTATTTGTGCAGCTTTCCTGCTAATCTGTGGTTTAATTATTGTTAGGCAAAGATTCATTGACGCTGGTGTTTGTGGAAACTAAGAAGGGTGCAGATGCTCTTGAAGACTTCTTATACCATGAAGGATATGCCTGTACAAGTATACATGGCGATCGCTCTCAAAGAGACAGAGAAGAAGCGCTGCACCAGTTCCGTTCTGGCAAAAGCCCAATCCTTGTTGCCACAGCGGTAAGTGAAATCTACAGAGCATGAGCCAGTAAGCATATTACTTGGCCTGTATCATTCTCATACTTTGTTTAATCCTTTAACCACCAGGTAGCAGCAAGAGGACTGGATATTTCAAATGTAAAGCATGTCATAAACTTTGACTTGCCCAGTGACATTGAAGAGTATGTACATCGTATTGGTCGTACAGGACGTGTGGGAAACCTTGGTAAGTATGATCTAGAATTTTCATAGCTGAGTTGAAAGGTGGCGTAGTATTGGCAAGTAGCAGCTAAGTACTCGAGAGAAGCCCATGTGCTGCCTTCTGTGACCAGAAGCTGGTCACTGCTGTCTAACCAGCATGGAAAGTAACCAGTTCCTTTAGGTAGTACTTTTGTGGCTATTAAAAAAATTCTGGTAGCACATGTAAGCTTGGTATCTTCTGTGCCTGTCAGTAAATAGCCATTATTTTTGTGACTAACTGTACCCAAATAATGGTCTTAAATGTCTTTCTCTTCAGATACTTTTCTAGGATTCTCAAACTTGGCCATAAGGAACCTGATACTCCACTTGCACAGGTGCAAGTGGTGTGTGGGATGGGTTTAAGTGCTGTAGTGTACTTGCTGTGTGTGGGGCTAAAACAATGTTTACTTTAGGTCTTGCCACCTCATTCTTCAATGAGAGGAACATAAACATCACAAAGGACTTGCTTGATCTTCTTGTTGAGGCTAAGCAAGAAGTACCATCTTGGCTGGAAAACATGGCTTATGAACAACATCACAAAGGAGGTGGCAGCCGTGGACGATCTAAGAGGTAACTGGTCACAACTTTGACTAAAGGTATACTTAATCTGTTGTGAGAGGCAGTTCTGTGATGTGTTTTCATAACAAAAAGGTACTTAGAAGACAAAGCAGTACAGTAGAAATGGAGTTAGCTGCATCAGGTGGTGACAGCTTGATGTCTGGTTTCATTCTGTCTTACAAGGCAGTTAACCTGGAAGACTTCTCTTGAAAGCAGATAACTAGATATGGTTACGGTAGAATGGCATTTAGCAAAAATCTCTACAACTCTGAAAGCACTACATTTCTAGCAAGTATTTTTGTATACCTGCATATGCCAGAGGTATACCATAAGCAACTATTTTGATGTTCAGGAGAAGGTGATGAATGCCTCCTGACAGAAAACAGGAGAGGTATGGGAGACTGGAGTGTGAAGCCACTTGTAAAGTCATTTTGCTATGGTAACAAAATGCTTTCTAAGCTGGTAATACAAAGCTGTGTTTAATAGCTTAAAGGCATGGGAGGAGGAACCCCTCCTCTTAATGCAGTTAACATGGTGTTAACTGCATGGTGTTAAGACCCTGTGAATTCTAATTTAGTGGTGTGTTTTCCTTCCACCTCTGCCCCCTCCCTTGGAAGTATGCTTGTAAAATGATCATCCTCTTCTACAATATGAAAGATGGTCATAAGTTCATCACTTAAACATTAGGATATGTTTGGAAATTCTGTGGAGCAGAGGATGCACTGTATCAAACCTTGTACTAGGACCCAAGAAAGTGATTTTTGGTGTAACATGACATGTTCACTGTGGCTGTACTCGAAATATAAATTCCTTTGCCATCTTGAGTGTTCATTCCAGTTAGTGTTGAGATGCTTATAAAGTGTGCTGAACTCAACACTTGTACTGGTTGTTGACTGGCTGCAGTTGGTAACCACAGTTGAAGAAAAATGTCTGCGGTGCTTAAAATACCAGTGACTTTACTCAAATGTTTGTTCTGTTTATACAGCAGTAGGTTCAGTGGAGGATTTGGTGCCAGAGACTACCGAACAAGCAGTGGTTCTGGCAGCAGTAGCTTTAGCAGCAGTCGATCAACCAGTAGCCGCAGTGGGGGAAGTGGCAGCAGAGGATTTGGAGGTAAGAAACTCTGCAGGCTGTGCTGGCAAATTCCAAACCCGATGTAAAATACTTGCTCTAGTAAAACTTCTGGAGGTGATGTTAAATATGAAGCCAGCTGGTGCTTGTTTTGCAAAGCCTCAGCATCATTCTTGGCTGTAGGCTAGCACAAGTTACCTGTCTGATTAGTTTGATGCTACCTATCTTTACAGCATTTTATTAGTTTAATGTGTGCATTTGACAGTACTTATGGGTGGGTTTCCTTTAATAGACACTAGACATCTTCCTGGTGCCTTGGGCTGTTTTCTTGTGATGGTGCAAGTCTTCAGTGAGTTAATAAAGCATCACTTTCTCTTGCCTTTCATAGGTGGTGGTTATGGAGGCTTCTACAACAGTGATGGATATGGAGGAAACTATAACTCCCAGGGGGTTGACTGGTGGGGCAACTGAATCTGCTTGCAGCAGATATCCTACCAAACAAGCTAATATGGAAACCACATGTAACTTAGCCAGACTATACCTTGTGTAGCTTCAAGAACTCGCAGTACATTACCAGCTGTGATTCTCCACTGAAATTTTTTTTAAGGGAGCTCAAGGTCACAAGATGGAAATAAAGGAACACGTAGCCGTATCTTGAAGGTGGTTTTGAAGACTCTATTGCTGTAGTCAGGATTAACTCCCCTCCCACCCATCCCCACCCAGAAACTGCATTTATGATTTTGTGACTGAGGATCATTTGTTTGTTAATGTACTGTGCCTTTAACTTTAGACAACTTTTATTTTTGATGTCCTGTTGGCTCAGTAATGCTCAAGATATCAATTGTTTTGACAAAATAAAAATTACTGAACTTGGGCTAAAATCAAACCTTGGCACACAGGTGTGATACAACTTAAACAGGAATCACTGATTCATCCATAATATTACAAAGAAAAACTTATGCGGTAGCCTGCATTAGGGCTTTTGGTATCTGCAGATTTGAAAAATAAAACATCTTGAAGCATATCAATGCAATTAGTTTCTAATGTGGCAAAACTGTACTAAGTTAAAGTTCTGATTTGCTCACTCTATCCTGGATAGGTACTTAGAACCTGATAGCCTTTAATAAGCCATTCCAGTCATGATGAGATGATGTATGGATACATGCATACATTAAAAGCACTGTTTTTGAAGTTAATGCAAGTAAATACAGCAATTCCTTTTTCAATATTTAGGCAGATAATTAATGTGAGCTAGCCAAATGTGGGCAGAACATTACAGGGAATGTTTAAAGGTCTGATAACTTGAAATAGTTTTTAGGAGAATTCATCTATTTAGACTTTTTAAAAATGCCTGCCATATGAAATTGAAATGGTAGAATGGCTGACCATGGCAGTGATTGGTCCTCCTTATGGGCCTGACTGAATTTTTGGTCTAATAACGCATGCTAGTGTTGATGTTTTTTGGTCAAGAGGGTATGAACAGGAAGAATTATGCAGCAGGCTTTATTTTAATGCAGATTCACATTACTCTGTTCAAGCTGCGTGGAGATGTTAAACTGGCTTACTGTAGACTTTGTAAAATGGCTCCAGAAGAGTAAAAAACAAACCTGAGATCACAGAGGTTGGAAATGTACATAAACTGCACAAGGTTTCAATTCTGCTATTAAAGTGCAGTTTTAGTCAGTTTTAGTTGCATAGGTTTCCATTGTATTTATAGTCTGTTTATGCTAAATCTGGCCAAAGATAAGTATTGTCCACCAGAAAAATGCCTCTGCCACTTGGAATATCTGTGCTGACTTTGTGGCCAGAGCAGTTAACAACTATCTACAGTGGCGTAGGAAAATGGCAAAAATCTCCTAAAGTGCAATAGATTTTTTCAAGTGTATTGTGCCTTGTTCTAAAACTTTTATTAAGTAGGTGCACTTGACAGTATTGAGGTCATTTGTTATGGTGCTATTTCAAGTCTAGGTTTAGGCCCTTGTACATTTTGCCCATAACTTTTTACAAAATACTTCTTTTATTGCACATTCAGAGAATTTTATATATGTCTTGTGTGCGTGTCCTTAACTTCCAATCTTATTTTGTCTCTTGGAGATTGAACGCAGCTTGTTTAAGGAGAAGGAAATAGATTCTAAAACTTACTTGGGACCATGGGAATGGTAGCTGGGAAGAAAACTATTTGCACACGACAGATTTCTAGATACTTTTTGCTGCTAGTTTTGTGTAATATTTATTGAACATTTTTGACAAATATTTATTTTTGTAAGCCTAAAAGTGATTCTTTGAAAGTTTAAAGAAACTTGACCAAAAGACAGTACAAAAACACTGGCACTTGAATGTTGAATGTCACCGTATGCGTGAAATTATATATTTCGGGGTAGTGTGAGCTTTTAATGTTTAAGTCATATTAAACTCTTAAGTCAAATTGAGCAGACCCGGCATTGGCAGTGTAGCCATAACTTTCTGATAGTAAAACAAAAATTGGCAACTTAAAATTAAACATGCCAAGGTTTTGATACACTTGTCTTAAGATATTAATGAAACACTTCTAAACACTGATGTGAAGTGTCCAGATTCTCAGATGTTTGTTGCGTGAGTTTTGTTTAGTTGTGTGGTTTTTTTTTTTCAGTGAATGTCTGGCACATTGCAATCCTCAAACATGTGGTTATCTTTGTTGTATTGGCATAATCAGTGACTTGTGCATTTTAGCAAGTTTTATCAGCCAGCAATATTTTCAGTTCAGATAAAAGGATTTAAAACAATATGCAAGAATGGACTTAAACTTGCTGAATGTGAAAATTGAACTTCAAGTCACTGTAGGTTTAGAATTGCTTATTGTATTAGTTTAGATGCTAGCACTGCATGTGCTGTGCATATTCTTGATTTTATTAAAATAAAAAAAGTTGAACTGCACAGTCTATTCATTTGTGAAGTGTCCCTTTCCTGGTTTACAAGATCTGTAGCCCTACTGGTCTCATTCATGTGCAACTCTAGAAAGCAGGTCAATCTAGCGTGGTACGTGTCAGCGTGCTTATCAGTGACAGCTAAGGTTAGGGCTTAAGCCATCAAACCATCACAACCTTAAAATAACCTGTGCCCCACACTGGTGGATATCTGTACAGCTTTGCTAGAGAAGATGACAAAGCAGATGGTGGGACAGAGGTGGAGACAGCTCCTTCTTAGGAGTACTACATTTGGCTGTAACAGCATAATTAACACTTAGTGAATGCATGCCCAGACTGGATTGCTCAGCTGGGCAAAGGTACTGTAGACAGCTTCACCTTAGAGATCTCACCTGCTCAGTGTTGCTAGGCAGCCTCAGTGGAAGCAAGTGTGTGGAATTGTGGGGAAAAGTGCAATGTGTACCCTCTTTCTCAAAAGTGTGTCCTCTCTCCCAAGTTACCACATGACTATGCCCCCACTCCAGTTTGATTTGGAAAACGTTAAGTAGGGGATTGAACTGCAATTAGGCTGGAGTGAGGTTAAGTACTGGAACATGTAAGGGGTTACAGTGGAAGTTACAGCTTTGGATGCTTCCAGTCTGCCTTTGAAGCTAGACAAGCCTTGCTTCAGTTATAATTTAGGAAGAGCCTAGGTTTAAAGTTCTGTGCTGAAAGACAGTAGAAACTGTTAAATTCCCAGTGAATAGAGGAGAAAGTAATACTTGGGGACTGATACACAGAAATGTGCTGTCAAGTGGAGGGTAGGGGTTGAGAACAAGGTAGCAGCCCTTAAACCACATGGTGCACATCCCTAAGGGGAATCTGCCCTACTTTGTATACCACCGCTGGCTCAAGAACCAGGGAAAAGAAGAGATCCACATGCTCCTTACCAGGGTAGTTTGCTGAAGATCTGCTTTGAGCACACTAACCGTGGACCACACTCAATTTACCTGCTTTAGACTTGCACTGATTATCAACCTCATCATGCAGGGCTTTGTGTTGTCATTCTGTGTCCCTGGATGTGCAACATGCACTTGAAGTATCTTCAAAAAGCTCCAACCTGTCAGTTCCACTTGCCCCTTACCCTCCATATCATGCAGGTGAAGTCACAAATACAGAACCAGAGTTAGGAGGTAAGACTAAGTGAAGCGTGTGCTGGGGGTGCGACCTGTGGGATATGGAAGTCAGCTTTGGGTGTAAAAGTTTGCATCCTATGCTTAAGTGTGAGGCTTGGTGCTAGGGGAGGCTGTTGGAGAAAGCACAGGTGTAGCAGAAGTCACGGGGCAGGTAAAGCTGCAGGAGCACAATGAAGCAGCTGGACTTGTGAGCAGCGCTTTCCAGACCAGGGGCGGAAAAGGCAGTAGACTGGTTACTGTAAAGCAAGGGGAGCTCCTAGTGTAAACTGAAGAAGGAAATCTGCTGATAATATGTGGCAGAAATACTCTGGAAGATGGTCTTTCATTGAGGCTGAAGGAAGCAATTTTTTACTTATGGTGGTGTAAGGCTGAAAAGAGGCTACTAGGGAAAGTGCAGCTGTGGGGAAGTGTTTGGACACTTGAGGTACGGTGGTAGGAGAAGCACACATGTTCCTGCACATGTGTGCAGGAATGACAACTACTGTACTTCAGTGTTTACTGGCATAGTGGGCAGCTTATTTTTTCCCTACAATAAATGGGAAAAGACTTGGGAGTGGGTGGAGAAAAATGACCCTAAATTGTAAGGTAAAGAAAAGGGCTTGTGAGGTCAAGTGGTGAAATAATTGATTTGTCTTTGAAACTGTGCCGATCAGGCCTTCAAAGTGTGCAGTAAAGTCAGTCCTTAATGCAGTAAATGGCTGCAAAGGCCAGTAGTGGCAGAGGTTACGGAAAAGGGCTGTAGTAAAACTTGTTTCTCCCAGTGAGGTTACTGTAACCTGTGCAGATAAGCAGTGGTCTTGAAACAATATCCACTTGAGTCTGGTGGCAAGGGCTGGGAAGAGGGATTTAGATGAATGTCTTATTGGGGATTTTCATGAAGGTTGAAGGAGCAGTGGGTTTACTTAGGGGGATGTGGTTACTGTTTTGTTAGGTGCAAGCATGAAATCTAGGCAGTGATTGAGTACAGGAGATGACTTGCACAAGCAGGACACTGCTGAGGTTCTCACTGTGGCAGTCAAGTTGCACTGTATATCTCATTAAAACTGTTTCTGTAAATCATCAAGTGCAGTGTTCACCGTTGCTTGTATTGATCAATATTTTAATGAAACTAACCTGCAGTTAAGTTATTACAGTTATTACATTGAATTACAAATCTTAAGTGTTATCTCCTTCTTTAGAGAAGGAGAGCAAAGGAGAAGTCCATAGCTTCACTCTTTTGTTGTGAGCTTTTCCACTTCAGTGAACCTGGTTGGATCTGTTGCTCTAGCACACAAGCCAGCCTCACAGGACAGTCCTAAGTGGATTATTTTTTGAGGCAAAGAAGATTGCTAAGGCTATAGAGTTGACAAAATAGTTCATGAAACTTACCTATCTGTGGTTCTGCCAGCTTCCTTGTTGGTTGGTTCCTTGGTTGAATCATTTGCCTTATGCATAGCATTGCTCATATGTAGCACTCACATAAGTAGTCCCTAGAAAGTGACCTGTTTAATTATCCTCTACTCACAGAAATACTACTTGCCAAGCTGAAGTAACTTGCTGATGGTTAATGCAGGCCTGGACCAGAGGCAAACCCAGCAAAAGCTTAAGTGGTGATAGGGTCTTTGACCACTGTAATGTGGTCCTCTGCTGCTACCTGAAGTTCTTTCTTGGCATTATTTAGGGAAGGTCTGGAAAGGCTGTCAGTGCTACAGATCTCTTAAGTCACAAAATAGTAGGAGTTGGAAGGGAATTCTGGAGGTCGTCTAGTCCACCCACCCTGCCAAAGCAGGTTCATCTAGATCAGATTGCACAGGAACATGTTCAGGTGGGTTTTGAAAGACTCCAGAGAAGGAGACTCCACAACCTTTCTCCTTGTGTTTAGGTGGAACTTCCTGTGTTCTAGTTTGTGCCTGTTGCCCCTTGTTCTATCACTGGGCACTATTGAAAGGAAACTGGCCCCATCCTCTTGACACCCGCCCTTTAGATGTTCATAAGCATTGGTAAGATCTACTCTCAGTCTTCTCTTGTCAAGGCTAAAGGAGAGTAAGTCTTGCCTTCCCATTTCACGACGAGGGTGGAAGGAAATTCTGTTGTATGTTTAGTCATTAGGGGTGCTGCATCTCTGCAGAGGGTTTTTCTAAGCAACTGAAAACCTGCTCTAAACTGTTTATTATCAAGGGGCATACTCTGATAGGTTAGGACTATAGCCTTTTCAGGGAAGGCTGAAGTACAGTCTGGAGTAGAATTCTAGAAATGTCTTGGTGTGATGTACTTAGATATTCAGTGTGGAAAATGCAACAGTGTTGCTTCAAAGAGGGACTTGAGTACCAGAGTTTTTTCAGTGGCTAAGGAGTTTATCTAACCTCCTTTAGTTGATGACTCAGTGGAAAAGAAGTAGTAGTGATAAATTTGAAGAGAAAACAGAATCAAGGGTTAGGCAAAGACACAAGGCATCTGTTCCCAGCTGTGCTGCTGTTCTGGGTCACATCATCATGTTGCAACTGTTCTCCATGTCTCTTGTTCATCCTGTCAGTGTAACATATTGACTTTTTCAAGCAAGGACTGCAGCGCTCTATCTATCCTATCTCATCTGTCATCTTACCTGGCACTTATAGTTTCTACTTAATAATTTGCACGTAGATTCAGCTTTAAAAAAAATAAATCACTGCCCAATAAAAAGCATGGAACACCTTAGCATGTTCCTTGACTATTTTACTATAACAAGACAGATAAATGACACTTCTGATAGCATTTCTCAAATAATTACTTCTGTTGTTCTTTCTAATCTTAACCTCTATTGTTTACTTTGCTTTCTGTCTTTTTGGTAAACACCTTTTTCTTCTTGCAGTCATAACAAACATTGTTTCTGATGGTGCTTGAGATCTCAGGGGTTCATGTGATTGAAAACATGTCTTGTGAAGCAAGGGAAACAGACGCTTGGGGCTATTTACAAAGAAGGAAGGAACGGCCAGAAATTAAATGGACCAGGAGTCATAATTGAAGGTCTTTGTTATATACCACTTGTGTGCTGAGCTTAGAGATGAGATGCAGGTTATGGGAAGTGTTCTCTGAAGAAATGTGAAAACACTTGAAAGCTGAGGACTGGCTTATGGAAATAGAGTACTTCATTGTTCTTTTCCAGCTTTCTCCTCTTCATTTGTGTATGGAGAAGATACACTATGGACTCTCTGGGTGAAAAGACTCTATATGTACTTAATTATGTTATTTAAGTTGTGTGGGTCTAAGAATATAATGGGACCATGTACTTGAAAGCTCACCTGAGTTTTCTAACTATACCAGCTGGTCCGGAAAAAGCATACATTCTCCTCATTGCTCCTTAAACAGATGAGGCATCTGATAATTAGACCACTGTCAAGTCACAATGTACTTTATGGACAAAATAGATTAATACCCGCAGGGACTCAAGTACTTGCCTATTTTATGTAAATAAATTAAAATGATAGGCCCACCACAACCACTAGTGCCTCTGCAGTACTTCTCATGAGTAAGTCTCATTGTGTTTTAAGAGGGAGGTCAGCCTTGCTGGGAAACAGAAACAAAGCAGTCAAGCAAGAGGTCAGTGGCTGGGTTAGAATACAGAAGCCCAAGTGGTCTCCTGTAAGAGAGTGACTTCATGTTGCTCTTGTAGTGCAAATATCAACTTCCTTTCATGATAAGCTGGGACCAGTGTGAGGCACTCTGTCTTAGCATGGGAACTAACACTCAGACTGCAACCTTCGCACTTGCCTTGGAAGTCATTACTCTTTTAGCAGTAGCTCCCTGGGAATCGAAGTTCCTCATGAAAGGTGAGTCTTATGGTTGGTTGCCAGGATTTTAGGAGGTGTTTTCTGCTACTACTGGTATGGTCTTCAGTTTAGCACTAGAGGTGAGGTACCTTTGCTTCCCTTGCTGTAAAACTTTGAAGTATTCTTAGAAAAGTTAATCATGACTTTGAAATGCACTTGACAGGAACCACTTGTGAAATGGAGGCAGGTTTCAGTTGTATACTGCAGTACAAGACAGCATTCCCGTAACCAGTAGCAAATAAAGGCGAACTCTGCAGCATGCTGCTGCATCTCCTGGCATGGGCTGGATGTCTTAACAAAATGGAAGCATAAGGACACCTCTTGGTCCTTGTTGATGTCTGCTTAAGCAAGTTTGCTCAAAGAATGTCTACCTGATAACCACCAGTCATCTTTCTGGTGCTTTTGCTAGCAGAGTGGACACTCTCTAGGACTCACTAGAGGTCAAATAACTTTATCCTTTTTATTTCTGATACCAGAATCTCACTCCCGTGTGAGGAAAGGATCATGCTCCTTTGACCAATTCTTCTAATATTAAGAGTACAACTTTGTTTTGGAAATGTGATCATCTTTTCTCAATTCAAGCCTACATGGACAGGCTGTAGACACCACATGCAGGTTAACCCCTACCTCAGATTCAGTTCTTCATCTGAAGGCATTGGATCAGAGGTGGGGCTTGCAACAATGGAAACCTTTAAAAGCAGGTTAGATGAAGATGTTGAGAATTACACGAATATCATACATCGTGCTTAGGCACAAGGAATGAGTTTCCACATGGATGGTTCAATTGAAAATCCACTTTTTTTATGGTGCAGTTTCCTAGTTACCTTGGCAGTTGAGTGGTCTTCCTTCTGCAATCACCAGATGTTTTGAGATTAGAAATTATTTCTGTTCTAGTTTGTGCCTCCATTAGTATTTAGGTGGAGTGTTAAATTGTCAGCCATGAAGTTTGGGAGCAACAGCCATTTATTGCCATGTGTTTATACCATTTGTCCAACTGGTTTAAAACCATTTTGTTTTCCTTGCATCTTCCCTGACTCTTTTTACTAAACCAAAACCCCTGTAACTTCCTCTGAGTCCCAAATGTCTGTCCTCATCCTTCTGAACCAGGTAACCCTTTTTTCCTTAAGCTCTTTGGCCACCAACTGCAACCTTTACTTTGTTTGGGTACTTTCAGTGATCCACTTGCTTTCTCAAAAGTCAGCAACTTCATACTGTTGTTTCCCTTCATGTTCCTGCTCCCAGAGCCCTATTTCTACTTTACAACATTTTACCTTGACTAGACTGTTCATAGTGTTAAGGTGTCCTTTTAGGGGTGGGTGTGACTACAGGTGGCAAGCCCATGCCTCCAGGCGAAGAGTTTGCAGGGCTGCTCAAGACCTTCTAAGTAATAGGTCCTGTCTGAGCCACAGGAAGATGGCTGTTCAAGGTTTATCTCAGCAGAATTATTAGTGTAGGCTATTTAAGCATAGCTTCTCTAGGTCACTGAATTCTTTTAACCCAGAGCAGTAGCTGGCAGAATTGTAGGTGGATATGGCTGTCAAACTTGCATGTAGTCCTCAAAAATTGCTTTATGGCCTACTTGGTATCTGAATTCTCATCAGTTAGGGAGAAGCTGTAGCTGTATTTGAAAAGTTGTTTGGCTTTTTTTTAACTATTATTTTTTCAGTGGTATAAAAATGCTAGAAAGCAGTGACTGAATAGCCTCCAAAACAAGGAAGAAGCTAGTTTATATTTGTGTGCTATGTTTACTCTTCTTTACTAGAGCATGCTATATTATTAAAACCAGACCTGGATGGGATGATTTTCCTTTTCCACGGAATCTTTCAACTTCCTTTTTTTTTTCCTCCCCTCTCCTCTATACTGATACAGAGCATTTGATCAAAATAGCAGTGACTTTCATGTAACATTAACTCTGGGTTGTTTGATAACTCAGGCTATTTGTTGTATTGCTTCCTTTATTAAAATACATTAAAATAGCTTTCATTTCTAAATATAATTATAAAAATATACTACTTTTAAAGAATGTGCAAGATTGACATTGTGACAATTCTGAACCACTTTTCATGATGGCCCTACCTTCCAAATGTTTTCTGAAGTATCAGTATTTTGTAACAGCCACAAAACAGTTTTGTTGAAGAGTTCCTGAGCATCTCTACCATCATTTTGTATGAGTGTGTGATGCCATTTTCTTTGTTGCTCAAAATTCATACCACATGTCACTGACTCAGTCTTAGGTGCTGTAGGTTCAGGGCTTGTGTGTAGGTGCCATCTGACAATAAAAACCTTGGGCTGAGCTGCTTCATTCCAGCGAGCAGCAGAGGCACCTGGGCTGCCAGCGGTTTTGCCTTGTTATTCACTGCATTATTATGTGTGTTCATTTTACAAAGTTGGCACCAATTTATGGAAGTACAGGCTCAGCAGCCTATATGTTCAGTATATGGATTGTAGATCTGATTGATAGCCTCATCCTGCTCTCAGAAATGTTGTAGAGAAAATATCTATTGGATTTTTGAGAACAAAAGTGATCTTTAAACTCCAGGTTCATTTGTTTCCTTTTATGTGCTATATGGGGCTGATTCTGCTGAGGCCTACACTAGAGTTACAACATCTCTGTTAATGCTTTTATAAAGCACTTCTCCAGCTTGGAGGAGACAGTTGCAGTAGTGTTTCCAAAGCGTCCTGGCTCTGGGTGCACTTTCACTGCTGTTTTCTTGAAAGGAAAGTTTCCTGCTGATTGCTAAGAGGGAAGAAAGTTACTTCAGGAGCTCTCACCTCTTCTTATTTTGTGTTCCCATAGGGCAGTTGAGAACAGTCCTTCCTCCACTGCTTCATGGGGCTTAGTTGAAGGACAGGTCATTTTTAAGCCTTGAAGGCAGCAGGTGGTTACTTGCAGTATTGTTCCTTGCTACTGTAAATGAGGGTTTCAGTGGGTCTGCCACCAGCCAGGGGAGCTATATTTTCCTGACTGAAGAATAGGGCAACTCAGCCTTGTTGCAGTAAGCTGTGGAGTAGGCTTTGCCTTCTGATATTAACAGCAAAGTGGGAATGGGATTTGGACCTTCCTGCTCTAAAGGCTTGGGACGAGTGTAACAGATTGCAGTCTGCATTGCAATCTGTGAGTCTGCGTGCTGTGGGGGGCTAGACTGGGAACAGCGGAGACACTGGTGGGGGAGGTAGGAGAGATGGCAGCTGTGTATGTTGGCACTAGTGCGAGCTGGCTGCTGATGCTCGCATGCTGGCAGAAGGATATGCTTGATCATCTTTGTGGGTAGAAAAAATGTCCTGGATTATTTAGTGCTGGCAAGAGCTGAAGTGAGAAAAATGCCAGGAGACTGAAGTGGTGGATGTCTTTCCTGAGCTTTCCATGTAGAACTTCCCAGAGACCCCCCCAGCTCACAAGCTGTGTATCACATTTTTCCTTTGAACATCTTTATATACCACTTGATTGATCCTCTCCCATTATAGAAATGTCTTGGTTTGCTTTTCAATATGGGGGTTATTTAGCCATTTAACTTGAGAGTGTTTGGTGTTACCCTTCATTCCTGTTGTCTCTCCTGAATATCGGAATTGTGTTACCTCATGCTGGGAGGTGAGGGGAGATTTGTGGCTGTGGGGTGACACCTCCCACCCAGATTGATTTAACTTGTGGTGCTGTCTTCAGAAATAGATCTGGAGCAGGTTGTGCTTTTTCCTTTCTCCTAGTGGAAAGTTCCCACCATGTCACTGTTCCACTGGGATCACCGAGAGGTCCTTGGAATGCTGGCCTGGAATAGCACCAGGCACAGAAATACAAGCAAAGCAGCAGCTAAAATGCAGGTGTTGATGGGTTTGATTTCTGTTCTTCTTGTATGTTGTGTCACCAGTGACTTTCAGAACACAGTTTCAAGTATGTTGGCCAGTTTGCCTGTAGGATAATATTACAGTATTAATAAAGGAGCAGGCAGGCAGGAAAAATGTCTAGGTTTTTCCAGATCAAACTGGAAAAGAAGCAACTAGGGAGTAAGGAAATAGTGATTTCAGTGCAGTCAAGAAGGCTGTTAGGCTTATCAGGGTGACTGCTGATTGGCAAGAGCCATTAGGAGTGGAGTACATTAGAGTCAAAACATTTCCAACCCATATTGCTTTAAGTCACTATAGCCCAACTGGTACAGGATGCAAATTTGCATTGTGAAATGCCAGTAAACCAGGCTAGAGAGGAGGCAGGCTTATGTTAGCTGGCTTAAATAATGTAAAACTACTGCCCTTTAGTGGGAAACACTAAAAATACCAGAGATAATGCTCAAGCCCCTTTCATGTGATGAGAAACTAATTCAACTGCTAACCCAGTATAGCCTATAATGAGATTAATTTATGCTTCAAGTTTTAACATTAATCTTTAATCTATCTCAGAGAGCTCAGTATCTCCTGACCGTGCTGTTTTGATCAAAGATGTTGTTCAGATCTGTAACCATTCCCCCCACCCCCCGACCTGCAATCCAATTTAGCAGTCCCAGATACAGACCTATACTTATTTGCATGAACATGCTTGCTAGTAAAGATACCTGCTACCTGCTGTGAGTAGTCCTTCCTCCTTTTAAAGGCAGGCTATATGTGCAGGAGGGTTGGGAAGAATTTACCTACTCTCCCTTTTAGGCACTTAGCTCCCAGGTGCAGCCTGGTCCCTTGGGCAGCACTTGCTACCAGTCATATGAAAGCTCTGGTATTTCTGTTCATCCCACTGCATGGAGAGTTGAGCCTGTTTGATCTTGACAACTTGCAGATGGGAGAGTACATATTCTATTAGTTTTGGAACTGGGCATTTAAACAGTGTAAGAGTCTCCTTTTCAACTGGTCATAATACAGTTTGCTTTGGGCAAGGATTTTGTATGTTCAGTTACAGCCTTTCACTCTTCCATGTAGCTTTTATGTGTTGGTGTGTAGCCATGTGTCACGTCTATTATGGCTGCTCATGTGTTCCTGTATATTTTGATAGATTTAAGCAGTTTAGAGGAAATCTGAGGCCCCTGAGTGCACAACTAGTGTAAGGCAGAGGACTGCTCTGGTCCCAGGCTTCAAACATCTTCCATCTGTTTCATTGTCTCTCACCTTCTTCTCAGGGACTTTGATTTTAACACCACAGGACTTCTGCCTAAACTCTGGACTGAAGAGATCAGAGAAACGCTGACTGCCTAAAACTTCTGGGTTATCTTTTTATACCTCATTGCACCTTGTCAGCTGTGGGACCAGTGTCCTTTCAGCTAGTTACTCATGACCCAAACGTGATTGTCCTCTGGAGGGTGTGATGGTGTGGCAGTGCACATGCCAGCCACCTGTATCAATGGACTTGTGGGATAACAGGAAACCTGTGCAAGAATACAGATCCCCTCTGTGATGTCCTGTAGCCTTTTGTTACATGTTTGTATAGCATCTAGCAAAGTAGCATCTTATCTGAATCGCTGTACAAATACCTAGGATTACTTACGAGAGTAGGGAAGATTAACTTCATACAGATCAATGCTAATGAGAGCTTCTTAGGGAGGACGCTTCATAGTGTTCTCTTAGGTCTGCTTTCCTTCCAATCTCCCTAAAGTATTGCCTGTGGGCTTTGAGACTGTGGTTGGCAAGCTGTAGTCAGATGTTACAGACCTCATCTGATGAAATTCCTGTCTGGGGGGCAAATAAACAAGCAGTGTTTTATGTTTTGCTTTAGGAAATTGAGAGATGAGCTAAGTCTGTGTTTTAAACCTCCTCCATAAACAGATTCCAGCTGTGACAGTCCTGGGATCTGTACCCTCTTGCTCCAAGCTGCAGTGCCAAAATAGAAACAGGCTTTTTCCTGGACAGGCTTCGTCCTGAGATGATCTCTCAGTTTGTGAATGTGTTCTGACTTGGCAAAAAACCAGTCGTTTAAAATATTCAGAGTGACAGCTGTGAAACTGTGCACACCATGGTCTGGTGACTGACCGGAGGAGTAACAAGTGCCCTCTTCAGAATGACACAGTCAATGCTGACGTCAGTTCTGACAGCTCCAGCCTCACTGGTTTGTGAACACATCACCCCTTGTCTTCCGTAGCTGAGAGTTGGAAGTACAACTTTTGCCATGAATTAGAGAAGCAGGAGGTGCAAGACAGAAAGCAAAGGTCATAAAATCCATTGTCAGCTTGGGAATGTGTTGATGTTTGTATTGCAGTGTTTCTACATGCAAGGCTAAAAATAGGATACATCTACGTGTAGCTTTATAGGGGCAGAGTGCTCCAGTAACCTTCCTAGGCAAGTTTGATCATGGTGTCTATTTACAGGTCAAGAACCAAATATTTGGGCTGCAAAGGGTTGTTACCAATTTACTGTGCAGCCCATTTGTATAAATCTAAATATAAAACATTCCTTTTGATGGAAAAGAAAGGCCAGCACTTATAACAAACCCCATGATAGTGTGTTTATGAAAGCACAAGTTAGACAGATGAATAACAGTTTTTGGAGGAAATTTCTGTAAGCTTCTTGATGGTTATAGTAGATAGTACTGCACTGTAGAATTACATGTCTCATTTGTCCAAGTGGAAGTCACTGCTGTGCCCCCAGTTTAAGCTCACATACAGCACTACAGCTATTGTGCCAGGATGGTTGAGTACTAACCATGCCCCTTCTTTAGAGGTGCTTACCTGCAACTTTCATGTATCCTTTCATGTGGACATCTGAGTCATAGGTGAAAGCACTGAGTTTTCCAGGCTTATCGGTGGGTTTAAGTTGGTGAGAAAGTAAAAACCTCAGTCATTTCCTTTTACCTAGCTTATGATATATAAAGGAACTCTCAAGTGTTTCTTTTCCTCCCCAAACAGAAAATGTCAGATAGACTATTTCCTGCCTTTCCTCTATTAAGAATATGGTATGGGAGGTCCCAGCAGTATAAAATTGCTTTTCCTTAATCAAAAAGACAAGAGTCTTGGAGCTTTAATAGAGACAATTTTTTTCTCAATAGTTCTCAAATGTTTACACTACATTGGATTTAATGATACAGGAGTTTTAAAAGGGCTTAATAAATCACTTTTTTTTTGCATTTCATCAACTAACATGCTGATGATACAGCCTCCATGAGAGATCTGGTAGACCTTTCATGAAAAAAAAAAACAAAACCAGAATTAAAACCAGACTGAATTTACTGTGTTTAAAAAACATCAGTGGAAAAACACGCCTCAAAACCATAAAAGTTGCTATTAAACACAAAAATGCCAAACGCGCATGAGGTCTCTTCTGTTGTTGGAGACCTCGTTTATATTCAGTAAATATATTCTGTCACTAGTGGTAACTTGGAAGACAGAAGACACATAAGTGTGGGGAAGAGAAGGAAGGATTTCTGAACAGCAGGCTGACGCGGTGCTGCAGCTGTGCAAGCACCCGTTGTCTGGCTGAAGCTGCGGCACAGCAGCCAAGGGATGACTTAAAGCTGTGGTAGGTCACAGCACAGTTTATTTCTGATTTATGAACCCCACACTTCGAGTATTTCTTTGCTTTGTTGTGTTAATGGCTTCAGTACCCAGGAACGTGTGTGTATCTTAATCAGGCACCAGCATATTTTCTATGTCCATCAGCAAAAATGTGCAAACACACTGCTGCATTCTCACCTGCTTGAAAAGTCTTTTGCTTTGCAAAAAGTATAGCCAGGGGTATGTCACTGCATCTTCCACATGGGACCCTAAAGAGCATAGTTAGTAACTAGTAAGGACACAGGCAGTTCTTAACTTGCATTATAGTTAGATCAAGGTTATGGTGCATTACCATGCGAATGTTGCAACCTGTATTTCCAGCATAGTCGCTCAGCTCCTGTACATAGATGCTGTCAAGACAGAGAGAAGGAAAATTAGCAAAGCTGAAAGTAAATAAAACAATATGCCTACATATAGTGCAAATACATCACATCTTGTTTATTACATACAACTCTTCTTAATGCAACATCTCACACCCTATTAATAAAATTTCCTTAAGGTTTCAAAGTGGAAAGCTCAGCAGTTGCTGATGCAAAAATGACAGCATCAGAGTGATGATGATTTACACCACCCACAGATGAAGTCCAAAGGCTTTATTTATATGCTGCAAGCTTGTTTGCACAAGCCTTTGCCAAATTTGGTGCATGGGAAATCTGGTGATGAAACAATTAAGTTGCATTATGAAATTTAAAAGCATTCTGAAGACTTAAGGCATTAAGTGCTCTTCATGTGCTGCTGTGTTCAATTCATAAAATACCCAAGCCTGCCTCTCATGGGCTGTAAAGGAACTCCTGGTGAAAAATATATCAAAATAAAACTACAGCCAGCCTGAGAAAATGCTTTCCAGGTTCCTTATAGACTCCACACCAATTAGCAAAGCAAGTCCCAGACAGCACATAGCAGGCCTTAAGCTAGACCTTGCAGATGCTGGGACAGGACTTTTGTTTTTCACAGTACCACTACTTATACCAACTAGGGGCTTGAGTGATAGGAAATGCAAGATTTGGAGTGAGAGCCAGGCAAATGGTATAGTTTAGAAGGGAAGATAAACAAAATTGTTACTACAAAGAAAGTGGGAAGTCAGAGCTTCATGGGCTGAGTTCTGTCCTTAC
Source organism: Megaceryle maxima (assembly GCA_024605025.1). Classification (NCBI taxonomy): domain Eukaryota; kingdom Metazoa; phylum Chordata; class Aves; order Coraciiformes; family Cerylidae; genus Megaceryle; species Megaceryle maxima. The sequence continues at coordinate 15,628 of JANHGN010014875.1, read as the reverse complement.
TTGGCTTCAGGGAAGTATGTGATTCTGTTCTATGACTCAGAGTTGTTTTTACAGCATTTGCGTCACCCAGAAAAGTTGAATCTGCATAAGACCCTTCATGTTCCAGGAGCGAATATTTTGTTCTGTAACGTGAACTCACTAACAGACACTGACAGCTTTAATGTTTTACTTTTTTGATTATTATTTTCAGTCAGGCATAAACTGCAAAATGTCTCAGCTATCAGGTTGCTTAACCACAGCAAGTACATGCAGTGTCAGGGAAAATCCTGACACCTGGAGAATCACTTTACAAATCAGCAACAGTGAATTTCATTTCTTGAGAGAGCTGTAAGCTTTTAGTTTGCCTGCTTACGCCTCTGTTCACATATGGAAAACCAGCTTGTGTATGACATAGAAAATGTAACTGCTCTCCTCAGTTCCACCCAGATCTGACCATATTATTTCACTTACAGAGCCTCACCCATTATAGATGCCATAAATTAGTCACTGCCCTGAAGTGTAAATGCTTGTAAGGAGGGTTGTTAGAAGTTTTGGCATGTAATGCTGTAAGTAGATGGCAGAAATGAAAGTAGGTGAGCTCAGGCATTGGTTTGAAGATGCAGCAGATCCGAGCAACCCCAAATTTAGGGCTTTGTAGGCTAGATTGAAGCCCCGTGATGCAAAGTGCTGATCCAGTGTTTGCTCAGTCTGCTTGTTCAGACATGTTCAAGTGTTTCTGAGAAGTTATTTTTGTGCTGGCAAGTTTTATGAAAGATCAGGTGGTGTCTGCCTGTGTGGCTCTGCATCTTACAAAGCTGGAGATCATTTCTTTTCCTGCAGCTGGCACAGAACTGTCGCGTGAAAGTGTGACGCTGACATAAATGCCACCCTGCCTAATTAAACAAAGTTGAGGTTGCATGCTTGCGTGCAACCTGGAGCATGGTGGCACTATGTGGGTTGGGTTTTATTAGCAGCTGTGCAAGAGCTCAACCTCCTATCCATTGCTTGGGACCGAGTAACAGCTCAGACATGACTGAGATCTCAAGCAACATGAGGTTTTTCTTGTTCCAAGTGCCTAACCTCACCTTTTATCCCCTCTCTTTTCTGGAGAGCTTTGGCACTGGACTTTGACTCAAGTTCACCGCGTTGCTTGTTTGGCACTGAGCTCAGCAGGAGGGTGCGTCATGACCCTCTGAGCTGTTTCTGTAAAGGAAACTTCCTTCTCTCTCACCTACTAAGTTGGGGTTTTTTTTTCTTTTTTCTTTTTTTTAACAGCTACATTTTGCTGGTGGTCTACTTTTGGCTTTCGCTTTTCATTCAGTCAAGTATTATCAAGAAAAAAGTCTGAGACTGAGTAAGGTGCAGTCATCTCAGACTGCAGCCTGGGAGGGGGAGGCACTGCACTAATTTTCTGCCCTCCGTCTCTCTTCTGTCCAGAGGAGAAGAACAAACTGACATGATTATCAGATAGCTCATTAACTGAATCTCGTCAGAACTGGTTACTCTGCAAATTCTTGGTGATGTAATTCCCTTATTTAATGAATTCCTTCCCTAGAAATGTTAGCTCACATTAAAGACAAATTACCTGTTAATTTTGCATATGATAACTAGTGCTCTTCTAGGCCCCAGTCTCCTTTATGTCAGATTTGTTCAAAAGCAGACACTCAAGTCTTTTGGTTTGGGTTTCTGTTAATCTTGCCATTTTCCATTTTATGTATGGGAAGACAGGTTGCCTTGTACTCAGGGCAGGGGTTTGATAATACCAAAGTGGCCTTCTGGAGAGGTGGTTCCCTTCTTGTCTCTGCTGTGGATTTCCTGTGTGCCTGGGAGAGACGAAAGATGAAAAAAACCCTACAAGATCCCAAAATTAATTACACTGCAAAACTTTGACCTTTACAGCTTCTTCTCTGAGCCTTGATTTTTTATCTGCATGAGAGTTTGTCAGGCATGGGGCCAGGGACAGTGTCCTTGAGAGGGGTCCCAACAGCAAGAGCTGCCTGTGAGTGATGTCACAGTGGATTGGAGAATTTTCTTGGGGTCTGCTCTTGGCTTCTGAGGCTGCTTCTGTATTTTATCTACAGATTGGTTCAACGTAAAATGCAGAAGCCATCCAGAAAACAAAAGGCGATGTTTCTCCTCCTGTCCCCCTCTAGGCCCTTCCTATGCCCTTCCTACCCCTCCCCCCCCGCCCCCAATGTGTTTGCAAATCCTGATCTCCTCTTTCAGCATCTTTCTGCCAGATGGAAGCCTGTTGGCATTATTTATTAATTTTACTGCACAGTGTCATGGTTTCGACAGGAGGGGGGGATAGTATCTTTTTTATCCACGCTGGGCCATTGCTTCTGTTGGTAGGGCAGCTCTTCAGGGGAGAGAGTGGTGTGGATTTGTCTCTCCCCGTATGGTGGAAAGCAGAGAACTTGGCTACTGTTTGTCAGGCAGGCATTCAAAAACCTGTTGGTTGTACGAACCTCAGGTGCTGTTGCTTGTGTTATCTATTGCTGTGTGCTGTGGAGCAGTTTGTAGCTGCACACTCCCAGGCAACTGGTGGCAAATGCTCTTCTCAGCCTCACCCATGATGGAGGTCAGAGCACTTGCTGGAGAGGCTGCTCTTCTCCCGAGTGGCTGCAAGGCTGAGCTCCATACATAAAATAAAGTGGAGGTGTGCAAGGTCTGTGAATCATGCCCCAGAAACACCCAGCTGAGTTTATTTGGACTGGGCTGGCTGATCATGCACCAGCGTGATGAAGGAAAGGCAAACGCCCAGCAGACTTCTTTTATGGAAAGGTAGGCACATTTGATGCATGAATAAATCCATTTAGATATCCCTTGGTTGCTCCCTAAGCCTCAAGTTTCCCAAAACAATTCTGTTCCTTCATGGATCAAACATTCAGGGCCAGAGTCTCAAGGGTATTTCAGTTGATGCTGCTGACATCCCCTGGCTAACTTCTGGTTCTTTTTAAGTCTTTCAAGTGAGAACAGAGCCATCTAAACACAAGTGCTACTGCCCGGCACAGCCCCAAAGCTGCTGTGGGGGTGTGTGTCTCAGACAAGGCATGTTCAGATCTGGACTTTGCTGGTACAAGCCAACCTCACTGTGCTATCTTACCTGCCCTGGCTGCTCAGCTTGTTCACCTGTGGATGCTACTGCCCCTTGAGTTGGGGGAGGGACCTGCATGTGCTCCTCTTTTCCACAGCCTGAAATGAGGCCCGGTGCTGTAGCCCTTCAGCTGGAGATCCTCAAGCAACATGCATACAACTTGTAGCACTGGATTGGGTCCTTCAGACTCGATGAGATGCTCTGTTAAAGTCACCTACTGAGCATCTACCCAACATAATAGGTTGAGGGTGTCCCAGGTTGGTGTTTTCATTAATTGCTTCCTCAGTCTGCTTTTTGTTTTCTAAGTTTTAAGTTGTACCACTAAAAATCATAGTGGCAGCCCCAAGAAGTGAAGTTTCTCTGTCCTGTTTAAAGGCAAGGCAGGCATTTCTGTTACACTGGTTAGCCCATTGCTCTGGTAGGAGAGAGATTGTGGATGGGCTGTCACTGAATACACCTGAGTGGCTGCTGCCAATTCTCCATGAATGCCAAAGAGGGAGAGGATGTATTTTGGACACACTGGAGATGCTGCTGGACTCCTGGGTGAAGGGGTGTGCAGCCAGCCATGCACACTGCCCCTTCCCCACCTCACCCCCTCATGTGCCAAGTATGTCCCTTCTGCACAACTAGTTAAGTCTCAGAGGAGAAGTGTCAAAGCACTGTCTAAATCAAAGGGAAGTAATAGCCACAGTAAGAAATTCTGGGTAGAAGACTCTTTTTTTGAGGGCTGCACTGTCTTGCAGAGCCCTGGTGGGTTTTATTTTTAATGCCGAACGTCTAGCTGTCCGTCACACTTCCCACAGCTCGGCTTGATCACCGCGCATGTGCAGCATCTCCCTCCCCCTGCCTCATCCACATGATGTTTACCTCCTCACTTATTTTCTGTTTCCCACCATACATGGAAAGCAGATGTTCTCTGTTATAACTCAAATCCGGCAGGGTAGCTCAAACAACTTGTTGCAACACACTTGTTGCTACAGTGCAGCTGTTACAGCATAGCTTTTCTGACAAGTGCAGAGAGGGTTTTTGCCACTTGTCTGCAGGCACCCATGAACCCCATGTAACATGCACAGCATCCCGAGAAAAGGTTAAGAGATTTGCAGGATGCATCTTTGCTGCTATCAAGAGTAGAGATTTCGCTTCATGTTGCTAATGGCTAGGCTTGGGACTCAGCACCAATCCAGTCTGAGAGCACAGTATTCACCCTGCTGCAGAGTTGCTATTTTCTCTGTCACTGTTGATTTGCTGTCTCAGAAAAAGCTGTTGTGCCCCTTCTCCCTCAAGTACTGTGGTGGTGCTCTGCAGCTAGCAGGGAACAAAGCCTTTTGCATGCGCGGAAGTGCTGTACTTCTGCAATCCATAAATATACCCAGTGTTGGGGGATTTTCTGTGCTTGCCCATAACATGGCCACGAGAGTTTTTTTTTTGATGATGCCCAGGGTTGGCATGGAGGAGGAGGTTCCAGGAGCCCCTAAAATCACAGGCAGAGAATGAGTGGGAAAGCAGAATATATGGGTGTGGATGTGTCCTTATTTACTGCAGTGGCCATTCTGCTGCTATCTCCAAGTTCTGCTAGCTCTAATTGTCTTAAACTGCAAAAACTCTGTATGTCAGGTGTGGATGTTTGAGTAACTGCAATATTGTATCTGGAGAATCTGTTCCCCTTGCAGATGGACTTGGTTAAGACTTGGAGAAAGCAGGGTGGCAGATGGGTGCCATCTGCTCCGTGAGATGCTCCCAGAGCAGCCCCCAGCCCCAGAGGCTGCTCCCTCTTCCCTCCAACGTGCACTAGAGTGATGCTTGTTTCTCACCAGGGTGTCATGTGCTCCATGTTTGGGGTCCCTGAATTTCTTTGTCCTTTACCCATGACATATCCTTTCTTAGTGGTCCAACTCATGCCATTCTGGTGAGCTGTACCATGTGGGGAAGCTTTTACTCACAGCTGCGAGGAGCACTGGAGACTTTCTTATGCCCCTTTCCTTTGCTAGGAAGGGGCATGGGTGAAAGGTATGTGTCTATTTGTACTGTAACATTAGCTGGAAGGAGGACTCAACCATAATGAAGAGTTTTTATTAAGTTGTCTCTCTGTGTTTTCAGCCCAGTCCTTTAACTGATCTGGGCTTGATGATGCACTGAATGCATTGCCATTGCATGCTGAGGAAGGCATGAGAAGTTAATTTAACAGATCTTTCAGATCAGCTGTAAGCGTGTACTGCTCTAACCCCTGTTTAGTGTGCTGGTGATTATGTTATTGAAGTTTATTCCTGATTAGATGATTGGCTCCTTTCCTACCTGCCAGCATCTTTGACTGGCAAGAAAATGATCCTTTTTTATGTATTACCAGGTAATTTCAGCTGCTTGGTGTGATGGAGTCCTCCTTGTTACTTGGCATTCAGAAGTGTTAGTCAGGTGGGGGAAAGTACCGTGACGGGTAGAGCAAAAATTACAGTGCAGCGCAGTTGTAGACCCACCCTCCCAAGCCCTCAGTCAAAGCATCTTAGAGCTTCTGGTTCATCCTGCCCGAGTATCTGCCCTAGCTACAGAGTGGGCTCCTGACAGAAGTGTCAAGTACAGACAGGTAAGCGGTGAACCTGCCCCAACTACTGATACTATACAGTGGGGAGAAGATGCCGCTGATCTTGTCACATAGATGGGAGAGGTGAATCACTGGGCAGTAGATAAAGTGTCTGGCAAGGGCGGGCTGGGAGGGCTGTTGGCTTGGATGATGTATTGTCTGTTGTGCATGTAGTGCAGACAAGGCTGTTTCAAAAGGTGTTTGCAGTGTTTTAGGTTGATTATGCATTGCCCATACATGGCTGTGGAGGCAGTTTTATTACGATTAATGCACTCACTAACCACTAAGGGAGAATGAAGTGTATTCGTGTATTGTCTTTGTGTGTGTACCTCATCACCTTCCCATTAGATAACAAGGAACTGTGAGTAGTCACTGCCATGGGCATCAGCTTGTGGAAAGCACAGCGTGAAGAGTCAGGTGGGAGACAAGCAGCTCCCTGTTTATTACACAGGATAGAAATGACCCTGTAGATGCCAAAGGGCTGGGGCAAAGCAACTGCTCAGCTGCTACTAAAAGTGGTGTGAGTCTGAATCCTCCCAGGGCTCCCCAGCTGTGTATGCCCATGCCACTGGCCTCCTTGGACCACCTTCAGCAGGGAGGGCAGGTTGGCTGGTGTGGATATTGCCAGTCTTGACTTTCCCCATCTGCTAGTGGGACGTGTGAGCAGGAGCTGCCTGCTCTGCTGCATGTTGGCGAAAGTGGTGATGCAGCACAGCACACTGAGCTGAGGGCTGCTCACACCCTGCAGAGAAAGAGGGGTGATGCAGCCCCTGTTCAGGCTTCACCAGCAACACTTCATCCCTGAAATGTGACATCTGAGTGTGGCCAGCCAATTTTAGAGATCACCTAAAATTGTAATGGAGGCCAAGAGTCACAGTGCAGACATGGGAGATGTAGCTTCAAGTTCCTCTTCAGCTTTAGTAATACAGATCTGGGCCCTGCTTCCCTCTCCCTCCCCAAGGCTGCTCTGAGTATCATGGGGAGTCAGCCAGTAACCCCAGTGATGTGTTTTTTCAGCATTGCATCCATATACATGTATTGCAATGGGAAGCAGGAAATTGTCTCTCAGGCAAAAGCCCAGCCCTTCACTGCAGAGCAGCCCACACTGTTCCTTTCTTGATGCAAATGTTACTGCTTTATTAGCACAAGGGAGACATGAAACCACAGCTGCAGGATGGACTGGGAGAGACCCCATGAGCTGGTGGAAAAGCCAGTAGCCTGGACAGAGGGTCTCTCTCCTGCCCTTGCACCAGGCAGTGGGAGGATTTGACTTTGAGGGAGCTATGCTACATCCCTCTGGGCTCCTTGTCCTTTTTGCATGGGGTCTGTGTGATGTCTAACTGGGCTGTTGGCAGAGGTTTGGGCTGATGCACAGATACTTTAGCCTGTGGTTTCCTGTGCACTGCATCTGCTTCAGTTTCCCTACCCTAGAGTGTGCTATTCCCTTTCAGAAGACACTCCAGCTGCAGCTACAGGCTCCTGGGCCTTTGCTCCTGCTTCAAGGCCTGGCCATCATGCAGCAGCTGGGCTGGGACTTAAAATCTGGTGTGTCCCCCCTTGACCCTCTCCCCTTTCTGCTGCTTCATTGGCCTCGCTTCCTTACCCTCCCCATGAGTAAGTGTCATTTTGGTGTCTATTTCTTACCAAGCATTGCTGCTGGCCACCTTGTCTCATCCCTGCTTCCTCCTGCCAGGGACCAGGTGGTGAAGAGTCCTCCAGAGTGACTCCTTCAGGTAGCCTGCATCCAGCTGAGCTCCGCCACGAAGGCAGCTGCCAGGCTGCTTTGCTTTCAGGCTGGGCTTGGTCATTGTGAGGTGCCCAGCACTGTCTGTGCTCAGTCCATGGGCAGGTGTTCATCAGACTGTCCCCACTCAGATCACCACTCTGTGATGGCAGCTCACTGCTGGGTGGCCTCTGTGTGTGTATGTGTGCCTGTACTGACATGAGGATGCAGCTCAGGGTGGGAGGGAAAGCAAGGCAGCCTCTGCGGAGCTGCTGCACTCCACACACAAACCCAGGCCAGCATGGGGAAGGTAAAACCAGGCGATGGGACTATTTTTTAGTCTTTTGTGTCTTGCTGGTGAAGCTGGTCAGGCTTGGACAGTTTTATATATACCCAGCAGAACAAACCCAAATGGTCATCAGAGGCTGCTGAGGGGAATTAAGGGCCAAAATTGGTCTTTAGGGTGATATGGGTTTATTTCTTAAGGGCAGGGGCCATTTTGGCAGCCCAAAGGCACTGTTGCTGGTAGCAGCCCTCCTTGCTGAGGATACACAGGGAGGACATCATGGCCAACACCACAGTAACTCTCCTTTTCAGAAGGTTTCTCGAGGCAGCGTGGATCTTCTCTGGCTGGTGTGGAACCAGCAAAAGGCAGCCCCAGAAAGGCACAGTACAGCAGCCTGAGGGGGCTGGGTAGGCTGCGATGGGGCTGCAACATGGGGCAGAAGGCCAGTGACAAAGTGCAATCTGCAGCACTCAGGCTTGGAAGGGATTGATAGCCCTGGGCTGTGATGAAATGGGACCCTGGAGCCCTTGGGCAGGAGTAGGGGAAGGTCCTGGGGGACACCTCCCCCATATAACACCTACAGATGCCCTCAGGGCCTGAGCAAAGTCTGGGGCCCTTAGTCCAGACAAAAATGAATCCCCCACCTAAAGAATAAAAGCTGTCCTCTTCTGAGTGAGGAAAAGATTCTTCACTCCATGGTCTTTAAGTCTTGGTTGGCTCCTCAGCTGCTTCAGTGTCTCCTGTAAGCAACATCACATATGCACCAAGCACTATTTCTGGTGGTGGCGTGGGATGTTCTAAAGTCGTAAACCCCAGCACACAGTCCCTACCATAGAGGACTTTTCCTTCCCACCCCAAAACTACGCTGTCTGGAGTTGTGTGTGCAACAGTGCGACAGGCTGGGTGACCACCCTACACGCAACCTGGGTCCCATGAGACAGAGCTGACAACAGGAGCCACGATGAGAAACGCTGAGGCAGCTACTTCAAAGGTCACCCCAGCAATTATGTGCACAGGAGAAGCTGCTGCTGTGAGAAGAAGGAAATAGACACCGAGCTGTGGCCACTATTGAAGAAATGCAGGAAACCAAAGCCCAGGGCAAGTGCAGGGGCTCAGGCGCTTTGCGGCACAGGGACCTCACCCTCCTGTACTAGTCCCACAGTTGCAAACAACTCTTAAGAGATAAAAGACAGGGGAGCAAAGATGGTCAGCCACTGAGGTCAGGCAAGCAGCTCTGCCTCTTCACTGGTCTGAGGAGGAAAGCATTTGGGTGGAAACAGCTGGACATGTGTTGCTTGGAATGCAGCTAACTCAGCACTGGTGTCTAATGGCAGAGAAGTCTCCCCAAAGCTGTGTGTCTTTGGCTGTCTTTTCATCTTCCATCGGTGAAAGTGGGCCCTGCTGAGGCCCATGATGGTGCCCACAGGTAGGTAAGATGAGACCTCTCTCACTTTCAGTTAAGTGAGATGAGTCCCACCAGATGTTTTAGTCAATCTTTAAAAAGAAAGGGAATATTTAACCACTGCAAGAAGTGGTCTTTGGTGATCATGTTAAAATATATCAGTGTGTATCAGAGGTAGGAGCTATATTCAGATCCTTAACCCACCATAAGATGAAATGCCCCTGGTTGTGAAGAAATGGGTTGTTATAAGTGATCTTGCACTGAGTCTGTGCAGGCTTACCCTGCAAGGCAGGCTCGTCTTCACTGTCAGAACATGAAGCCATGCCAAGGTTTATGTCCCCAGCACACACTGCTGTAGCATAGCAGGTTCAGGACTGAATTCTCCAAAATCTTTTGGTGGAAGATCAGTTATAACCACCTGTTTCTGGGTTTTTTTTTTTTTTTTTAATTATAGTTGTGGGTTGTTTGTTTTGTTTTTTTTTTTAACTATTATTATTATTTTTAGTGGTGGCATATCTCTTCTGCTTTCTGGGCTCATCTCCACCACTATGTTGGCCTCTGGCTTTTCTGAGTTCCCAGAGATTAAAAAGGGCAGGACAGGTCATGAGGAAGAGTCCTTGGTGGCAAAAGAATTAACAGCATAGAGCCGAAGTAGTGAGGTCTGTTGCTTCTGAGTCTACTTGAAGCCTGGCAGCCACAGCAGCTTCCCAGCACTGAGTTAACCCTCAGCATGTTGAGGTGTAGTTAAAATCTCGTTTGTTTCTTTTAAGAACAAATGCTGGTTTCCTTTATGTATCTTCTGGTATTTAAGTTTTTCTACTGAAGAAGACTTAACAGGCCTCATTCCCACTTTGTCATGCCCTCTCAGGACCAAAGGTTATCAGGAAATAAATCAGGATTTGCAAGAGCTGGCAGAAGTTCACAGGAGGCATTGGGTGGCAAGCCTGGTGCTCCTGCAGCACTCTGCTGAAGCTTCTCACAGGGTAATGCTCCCAACCATCTGTCTGCCTGATGGAGACTTCTAGAAACTGTGACCTCAATGTTCTTCCCATCCTGAGCCCTGACAGCCTAACTCCATGCATATGCTAAGATGTTCATATATTCTCTGTGCTGTGGTCTGGAGGTGCACGAGACTCCTGCCCATACATGGTGCAGAGAAATGTACTGCTGTAAGCTGTGGAGCTGCTGCTGGCCAGGCAGGAGTTCCAGGTGTGCCAGCACAGGTTGGGTGGTGAGGTTGTGGGTGGGAGGGCTCATGATGGGGCAAGACATGGGCTGTTTCAGGCATTTCTAACTCCAGCTGCAGTTGAAAAAGCTGTAGTGGGGCTGGTCTCAATCGTTAGGCCAGCTGCCTACCACATAGCAATTCAGGAACAGATGGATTGGAAACAAGGGCATAACGGGCACTGAACAGAATTAGTTCTGTTCTAGCTCAAGCCAGGATGAGTGCAAACAGCTCCTAGTTTAACAAACACTGCCCCCCATCCTGCATTCCACGTAGCAGAGGTTCTGAGGGTCCTCCTTAGGGGGTGTGTTTTGCCAGGTCCTGCAAGCTGCCCCTCTGGCAGGAGGTGGCTTGAAGATCACAGAAGCACTTTCTGAGGCTCAGTGGTCCTTCATGTCCCATCCCCACCAGTCCTTACTATGCACATGGAAGAAGAGCAGCAAGGCACAGGAGATCCCCAGAGTCTAAGCAGAAATCTGGTGCCTCAGTGCTGATCAGCCCATCACCATTTCTGATGTGCAGATTTATTATCACTTTACAAAACAAACAGCAGGTCTAGTCCCTGGGGAGCTGCCAAGTGATGACACACCAAATTGTCCCCAAGCCTCATGTACTCTCCTTGCCCACTGCCTCCACTCATTGCTACAGCACCTGGTGAGAGACAAGATTTCTGGTACCACCTCTAGGGCTCTGGTAAATGCTGAGGGAAAAGGAACTGTGAATAGTGGTCCCCACTCCTTCCCACCAGTTTTCTTTATGACTGAAAGACTGTTAATCTGCTTTCTGTGATCAGACAGATTGTGGCTTCCTGGTATTCCCATGGGAACTGGGACCTTCAGCGGAAACACCAGCTGGCCCACCACTGGCAAGATCCCAGCTGGTGCCAATTCTGTCCCCAAAAGGTCTCCAGCAGTTTCAGCTCCGTGTGGGGGCTGCAGCACTGTTGTGTGTGGCTTTGAAAATTTCTTTCCTCCTCTATAAAGCAGCAAGGTGCAAAGCACAGAAATGAAAAGCTGGGGGAGGTGGGTGTTAGTACAATAACATGGTGAGGAAAGGTACCCTTCAGATAAAATCAGTGCTGTATGGGTTGTCCCCCTTCCTTCCAGCTTGCCTGCCCAGCACCAGCTTGCTTACATGCTGTTTAGACAGACACAAATTTCCTGAGGTGCCAACCAGATGCCTTAAGACTGAGGGAAAAAACAAAAGAAAATAAAGCTGATGTAGTTGAGTGCTTTAATTTTCAGGAAGAGCTGAGCAGCAGGCTGGTTCCCAGCTGAATCTTTTCTGCTGTATCAAGCATAAATTCATCAGGTATTCCATTTCCTGGAAAAAAAAAAAAAAAACCCACAAAAAAAGGTGAATAATTCACTTAGAAATAAAGAGTAAAGCTATTTTTTCCATTTGACATGGTGAACACAATTACCTAAGGCATGGATGGTTGAGATAACTCACTTATTCAGCTCCCATTCTCCAAAGAAACCATCATCATTCTGTCAGAAAAAGGCTTTAAAAACCAATTCGCATCCTGAATGCTAAAACATCATCACATACAGAACCTGTTCTTATGATTTCCATGCACCAGCTGCAGCATCACAAGCAAAACACACTCATACGCAGGGCAGAGTTGATTATTATCAAGGCCATATACAGCATGCAAGCTCCTGTGTTTGCTGACCCTTCTCCCAGTGCTGTTGGCATCTCCTCATCCTTCAGGAGCAATTCCCAGCAAAGCATTCCCAGCATTCTGATAGCAAAATGGGAGCTGTGCTGGGTCTGGGAAAGTGTGCACGGGGAAGAGAGTCCCAAGCTGTGCTGGTTTGGGGAGCCCAATGAAGGGAAACCATAAGGCTGTGCTTACCCCCAGATATAATCACATTTAGGCTTCACCCTCTACTCTCACCTCCTCTGCTGTTATATAACGAGGAGTGGAATAATGACTTTCAGCATGCTGTTTGAGTGGCAGCGGTCCAATTTTGGACTGTATCTTTTAAATTTTTTTCAGTGATGGGGGGAGAGTAGGTTGGCAGAGGGGAGAAAGCATCAGTTTGGTTTGTCTGCAATCCCTGTTTTGCTTTGGGAGCTTTAGAGGACAGACATTCTTCCATCTCTGCTAATCCTCCTCTGATACAGAGGATTTTCCTGCCATTAAATGATAGCCTGTGAGAGAAATATGCCAACTTTTCAGAGACTGACTGGTATGGCTAATGGCAGCCTCATGAGCAGGAGGGAGGACACAGCCACTGCCCGGCTAGGTAAGCAGAATATCTAAGATAATTTTGTTGGCAATTTAAGGTTTGGCTGTTTGATGCTAAGCTGGTTACGTACACCTATTTTCTGGGGAGATGGCCAGTCTCTTACTGTTGGTGATCTTTTCCCACCTCAGATGATAGGAACCTGTCCTTGGCACAGCTGATGGGAAGAATCTGGATGAGCCCGTGAAAAGGTGTAGCACGAAGCTGCAGAATTCCCTGAGAAGGTCAGTGGTGGAAGAAAAATATTCAGAAAGGTGCTGGGGACTTCTTCAGTTTGAAGGCATGTGGGAGAGGAGCTTTTTCCTAGCTCTTCCTTTGTAAACATAGACCTTATTGTGGTAAAAAGATGCAGGGAAATGACAGAGGATGCAACCTGTCTCTGCTATTCCTGTCTGCTTTTAGATCCCTCAAATTCACTTGCCAGACCTGAAATGCCACTATTGAATAATCAAGGTAATGTTTGCCATCATTTTAAATGGTGAGTATACTTTTATTTTGCATTACCCAGTAGTGGATTAGACAGATCTTTTGGAAAGGTGTAGGTTAAATAATACTCAATTATTGCAATCACTGTCTCTTTACCCTTCTGAAAAGTCTGACATTTTATTTCAGTTGCTCAGTCTTCCTTTCATATAGTGAATTACTGTAGTATTTAAAATAGTAAAAGACATCATCCCTGGGTGGAATTTTATTTATTCCTTCATCTCATGAATATTTTTGACCTTATTGCTGTATTTCACCCTTTGTCTCCAATACATCTCATTTGATCACTTTCTGCATCAGTAAGTTAGAGGCATCTTCCAACTGCTGCCACTGTAAAAAGCAAATAACGTAATGTTGGGGGAAGAGGAATGAGTAAGGAAGGATTTAGTGGGGTTTAGATGGAGGATTTTTTTTCTGATTCATTTGCAAGAGAAAGAGGGAAGATTGCCACAGAGGTTGTGGTGTTGAGGGGGTCCTATTGCTAGGGGTTTGTTTTCTAGTTGGATGATCCTCAAGTGTTTGTTTTCCATGTACTGCACGATGAAAAGAGATACCCTTGTAAATGGAGACCTTAGAAGTGTGCTGTGAAATGACACTAGCAAAAGACACAGATCTGGCACTACAAAAGCCTTGTGTATAAGGAGAACAGGCTGGATATGGCTTGGGTACAGACGCTTCCTTTATCAAGTGATTAGAGAACAAGCAGGGAGGGGAAGGATGTGATTTGGTTATCAGCGTGCACATTCCTACACTGACTACTGCGTACACAGCTGCTGGGGGAGGTCTGCTCTGAAGGTCAGAGATGTGACTGAGTTTGGGGTAGCCATAGCTAAACACTGAACTTGCTTGGGACAGTCTCAGCTATAGGACAGCCTATGCACATATAGCTCTTTGGATGTCACCCTGAGCCCACTGCAAGGCTCTTCTTCCAGCATTAACACTTGCATCCATCCTTTCCAGACAGCCACCTGTGGTCAGACATTTGGGAACTGGCAAATCCTTTATCTGTCTGGCCCTCAGTTTATGTAACTATGTAACAAAAACAACATATGCCCCTGTTTGCAAGCAACAGCACAAACTGGTGCAAAGGTTAGCAAACTGGTAGCCCCTGGGCAGCCTGCGCAAAGAGCAAGCAATCTGAGGCCAGTGTGTTGTCTCCCCTGTTGTCCTTAGGCTCCTCACCTGTTGTCTACCCAGGGCCCTGACCAAAGTGGACTTTCCTTTAGCCATGGCTATTAGATAAGGGCTCAGGAAAAAGAAGAAGAACATACAAACAGGCAAAATGACAACCTGTCTAAAACCCTTTCCATCTCTCAGCATCCCTCACAATAGTGATTTGTCCTTGAAGTGATGCTTTTTTGCTAATTCTCTGCTCATGAGAACATGGCCATGCTTGTTGGGACCTGAATTTTGGTAAAGAGGCCACAGCTAAAGTCCTTCTGGGATGCTCCCTCCATATATCTAAATCCCTCTTCTACATGCAGTGACCATGTTGATTCTAACAGAACCAGCCTGGGAAGCTCTTGGGTTGATGTCCTGTCAATGGGGACATGCCCAGCAACTGGTTTTGCAAGTCTCCTGCTTGAAGAAGCCCCAGGCAGTGTAAACTCATAAATACAGTACCGTGCATGTTGCCTTTAAAAAAGATGGAGAAATGGCAGAGCAATTGAAGTTTGAACTGTAGTTTGATCTGTCCATTAAAGACTTAGAGACTGCACAATTAGAAGCCTGACGCTTGTGGAAGCTCTTGCTTTCTGGCATATCACCTCACATGTCTGTCTTAATAAAAATGTTCATGGGGAACACAGCTGTGGTAGGCAAGTGCTGTGCTGCAAACTGGTGGGGAGAAGTAGCCTGGATGCTGGGAGCTTCCCTTTCCAGACAGTCATCAGGAGCATGGGGGAAAGCCTGTTCCTTGTCCCCTGGGGCCAGACATGGATGCAGCAGCAGCAATGTGATCCCAGCAATGCTGCGATAAAGGTGGCTGTTGGTAAAGCTGTTGCTATCTCATGTCTTGTTGAAAAAAATATAAAGGGATTATGTTTCTGTAGGAGCCAATAAACTGCAGCAGAAAAAACAGTCAGTAGCAGTACCCACTACTTCCTGCTAGTGACTACACGGAGAGTTTGCTGCTGTGGTCTCTCATTTTGTTGAGCGATAAGTAGGATGTGCCTTTGAGACCAGTTACAAAATGACCTCTGCCTTCAGTTCTTCCTCTCTGGTGAGTTTATTTCACAGATGTCAGGGTGACTGGATGTTTATTCCCCACAAAAATGCCTGCCCATGAAGGCTAATGTCTCCTGCTCCTTTTGTTCTTAAGTTCTCCCCAGGAGCCTTCTCCTTCTCCTCCTTGTTATACATCCACCTGTGTGGGACTAACTTGAAAAAAAGTGCACAATAGTCACACACCTTCTATGTCAGGCTGATGAAAGGACAAAACAGCTGCTGCCATCAAGCATAATGCACCATGGACACTGTGTTGAGAATTGGCAAAACAGTAAAAACTGTGCTGGAGGTGCAGAATCGCAGGTATCACAGGGTGTCAGGTGTTGGAAGGGACCTTGGAGATCTTTGAGTCCAACCCCCCTGCCAGAGCAGGATCATAC